>OV788326.1:15645426-15661840 GCA_928718305.1 Tetramorium bicarinatum | reverse complement strand
TTATTATTATCAGTTTTCAATAATTACAGAATATAAATAGTAATAATATTGTTTTAAACAATTATTTAATCATTTATTTATTAATTTTGATGAAATACAAAAAGAAAGTAGTAATAATATTTATTTAAATTTATTTATTAGAAAATTATTTAATTATTATACATAATTTTACAAAATATTACTTAGCATTATAAATGCTGCAGCATTTTTGCGACGTGGTCAGAACACATCGCAAATGTAGTCTCTGTGAATTTGGCACTTCACTTTTAAAAATCGAAAGTTTTATTAAAAGTTCCATTTGCGCGCAATAGTTCTACAGTTCCTAATAGGTTTTAGAAATAATTCCGTTGATTTAGTTAAAAAAATGAAATTTGAAAATATGAGAGATTGTAAGAAAATTATATCTTATAATCTTAGTAAATAAGTTAGTATGTAATTTAGTTTATAAGGAATTATCAATGTACTAAGACAATTAATGTGTTTATATGATTTAGCAGCGCCAAGCTTTTTTAATGATGTGAGTATTTTATTGCTAGCTAGTATTTTATTGCTTTATCACGCATTACTAGGCACACGATTCACTGACATATTCCCAACTAAAGAAAGTCACTGATAAAATTGACTTTAATCAATAATTACTCTTTAAATAATTATTATTTAAAATTGTTTATTTTAATGTTACTCGTATAAATCCATTTTTATAGTTGGCGCAATTTTTTCATATTTTTTCTTTCGTAGAAATGAATTAACTTTTTTAAAAATTGCAATTTTTCAATAATATTATTTTTGTAGAGAAAATATTTTTTGAAAAGTTAAATTATACTTAATATTCTTCTTTCGTACAACAGTTCTATTTCTACATATGTGAAGAAGATTTATTAGTTTGTGTAAAGGTATTTATTTTACATTTGGTGCAATTTTTTGACATCTTTACTTTTGTAGAAAGGAAAATAGACTTGAGTAACATTTTATTAAAAATTGTTTTATATTTTTTACCGTACAAAAGATTTTTTAACATAAATTAAAATAATTTTGTACAACAAGTTATTTCTGATGCGCGTGTATACTTGGCGCATTTTTTTACCTTTTTTAGAAAGGTAAGTTTTTTGATGTATTGATTGTACACACGTTCTTTGGTGTACTCAGCTTTTTTGAAAAATTACTTAATTTTTTCTTAATTTGCTGAGAATTATAATTTTCTTGGAATCGATTTAATTTCTGTTATTCCTTGTCATATTGACATTTTGTACATATCGGGTCAATTTCTTCTGCTTTTACTTTTACTACTTCTAATGGAAATACTTCTAGAGGAGCATTGTAGATTGCTAAATCTTGATGAAAGTGCTCAATTACATTAAATTCAAAAATTTTTATTAAATGCGAAAATTAAGTTAATGTTATATTTTACTTTATTTGGTTTAATGTCAAATAATAATGTAATACCAAAGGTTGTTGCAAAAACACCGCAATCGTTAGAATTCGATTGTTCTTGCACAATAGGAAATTGAATAGGATACTTAATAAAATTATACGTTGGAAATAACTTTTCCAAAAACTGTTTCTGACACTCGTTTAACATTTTTAATATTCGCCATGTATCAACAGAAGTAGATAAAATAGGCGGGTTCTAACTCCGCGGTAACGAGGAGGAGCGGGGCGCAGGGGTTCTCGGAGAGCGCAGGTTGACGTCACAGGAATGAAGGGATGACGCCACAGGAGTGGAGGCGCTTTTATGACCGCCATAAAATTTTTTTGATAGATCCAAATTTGTAATACCTACCCTGTATTGTATTTTAATAACAGGAAACATATATTACAAGGAAAAAACTATTTTTTCAAAATTTTCCGAGCGTGGATCTTAGGCTGCTATAATTTATAATGTTATGAAAGAATAAAATATTCTTTTCAAGAGTGCACATGCGGTTAAAATTTTTGAGTGCGTTTCTGTATTTCTAAAGAAATATTTCCAGCGCCGATCTCAGTCTGCTAGTGTACTAAACAGACTCAAGGACCGACGATTTTGAAAATATTTAAGTTAGAAAAGAGAGAAAAGTTCAATCATTTGAATGACGATGAATTGATGGACATTGTGGATGAAGTGTTTGACAACACGGGAGTCGATTTCGCGGTAATACTCGAAGAATCCGACGATAGTGATTATATCAGCGACCTCAGTGAAAACCGTGAGGACATTGAGGATCCGTGTGAGAACCGTGAGGATTTACATGAGGACTTTGAGGATCCGGATGAGAACGTTGAGGATCCGCGTGTGAGCCTTGTGAACAAAATAATGCTCGCATCAGAAATACTCGCGCAGAACGAACAGTGCGCTATATATTCTTACTATATTATAGGTAATAATTATGTGGCATGTCCAACGTGTATGCCTAATATTATAAACCCAGATGATGATGATAATGATGAACTGATGTCCGTTACTCGCAAACACGTCATTTTGCCGCAGATGCTATAGATGGCAAGATGGCTCCAGCTGTAGAGATCCAGTGTTTATAATGTTTCAGTGCAACATGTGCCCAATATGTGCACAATAAAAACATTAATAAGTGCAGACAATATGCTCTCTAAAGTAGAATCAGTAAAAATATCATTAATTGAAACAGTAAAATAGGATTTCACTGAGAATCAGTGAGTATTTCACTGAACTTCAGTAGAAACGTTTACTTTTTGTTTTTTTTTATCTTATATCTCATTGATTATGGTCAGTGAAAGTAAAATGTCACTGTAAAATGTAGAATGTAGAAATAAGTGTAGAAGATGAGAACTTATGACATAAGTGTAGAAGATGAGTACTTATGTCGTAAGTGTAGAAGATTTGCGCGATGCGCCTTATAATTATATGTGATAATTAGAAATTAATTTCATAATTAAATAACATAATATTAATGCTTTATGTTTGATTTTATTACGTTTATATTTTATTGTATTTAAATCAAATATACTTATATTTTTAAGTTTAATATTTATTAAAAGAATGTATTTTTGTTTTGAGAACATTGGTAAGGTTTTTGACAGTTTTTCCTTATTCCTGCAATAAATGTTGGTGTTCTTTATAATTTCTGCCAAATAAAATGTTTTATATTTTAAAAAATTTTTCTCTTTATATAATTATTTAAAAATCCTACCTTCTCTTTTATTCCTCTGTATAAGGCTTTTATTACTTCATAAATTATTTAATATATAATAAAATATATAGTGTAATATGTATATATATATATACTATTTTATTTAGTTTTACAATCTTATTGTATTTCTAAAAATTTTTATATAATTTTTATAAGTGTTTAGAAAGGGCACCTACAGAACCCATAAAAATCCGAAATTGATATTACAGTGACGCTTAACCTGATGTGCATGCGCGAAAAAGCGGTTCACCTAGCATCACTGATCGGAATGACGGATCGGATTTCTCACTAGAATTGAGCGATCCGTTCCGGTTCCGTTCCGTAAAAACTTCCTCTACGAGTCCCATGTAGCAAAAACGGAACGGAATATCGCATCGGTCACAAGTTAATGTGCTTAATTTGTTGAGTCGTTCTCGAGACGCTGACCTGTAAACATCGGCGACTGTCGCTCTTGGTCGCTTTTCCAAACTATTATTTCTTGTGTATAAAGTTTACTAATTCTCGACTGTCTGTCGTATTGTTCAAGCGACCCTTTCGCGGCAGTCGCGGTTGTGTCTCATGACGCCTCATTACTTGTAGTATTTAGTGCTGTACATAATTTTATTATTAGTGCTGTGCGTTCCATATTCTATATCATTTGAACAGCGTAGAATTTGTTTTCTCTCGCTTCAACCTCTGTGCGCTGAGTGTTGGTGGGGAGTCATCCTTTCTATTATTTGTACTGCGTGCGTTGGAGTATCGTTGCACTGAGTGTTGGTGGGGAGTCATCCTTTCTATTATTTGTACTGCGTGCGTTGGAGTATCGTTGCGCCCAACTATCATATTCCATAATCTTCCTAAACCGCGTCATTTTCAAGATTATTTGTAATATCGCTCGTGTTTACGTTTTTGCTGCCCTTGCTGTCCACGCACAAACATCATGAGTCAGGCAACCTGCCAAAGATGTAAGCGTTTTCTATCGCGCTCTGGAATTTGCACATCGTGCAAATTTGACAACTCTGCTCTCTCGGCGACGGCATCCGCCCGTGGAGTTGACCCTGATCGCCCGTCATCTCCGGAAGCCACTACTTCCTCACACGGGTGTCGGCAATCCTCCGACCTCGTGGAGATCAAAGCAGCGCTAACATCCATAACAACCTCCATGACTTCACTGGATACCAGATTGGCTGGCCTTGAGACCTCCCTAGGAGCGCTTAACTCTAGGCTGGATGGGCTTGAGGGTCTCTTCCACCGCGTTGGTGAGATGGAAGGTAGGATCGAGAGCATCGCATCGCTGACGGATGTGCTGACAGCAAAGTTTGATTCTCTGTCGGCCCGATATATGGCCCTTCAAGAGCGCTGTGATCGACTCGATCGAACTGTGTGCCTACCCGTATCTGATGGACCTGCTTTGCCGCCCAACATTGCCGCTCGTTTTGAGAGCCTGATTGAGGAGCAGAGGGATCGCGAATTTATTGTCTTTGGACTACCGGCCCTCCAATCCGAAGATTGCACCGACACGGTGCTACGCATAGCGGCTTCCCTCGATACTGATTTGCCGAGATCTGACGTGGTCAAGGCCTTCCGGATCACCGGGCGCGACTCGCTCTTTAGACCCCTGGTGGTTAGGCTATCATCTATCGCCAGGAGAAACGAACTGCTCGCCAGATATCGTCGCCGTACTGTGTTCATGGCTTCAGAGATTTCTAGCTCCTGGCAACCATCAAAAGTCGCCCTTTATGAGCGATCTACGGCGTCTGAGCGTCGATTGTTGGGGGAGGCTCGCGGGGCGGCTCGACGACACGGGATTCGGTATGTGTGGATGAGGGGAGGAGTGACATACTTCCGTGTGTCTGATGGGAGCCCTCGCCTTCGTTACACTTCAAAAGAGGATATGTTGGCGGCCGCACGGGCTTCCTTGCCTGTGCCATCATTTGACGCGCGGCCTTCACCTGTCAGGAATTCAACTGCTGGAATCTGACTGCGCTCGAGCGGACTTGCTGTCGGCTCTGGAGCTGAGCGTAATCCTCGGCGTAGCTGTCTGTATCTTGCTCATGTCAACGCGCGGTCTCTCGTACCGCACTTCTCCAATATTAAAGACATTATTGCTTTTCATGATCTCGACGTGCTGGTCATCTCTGAGACTTGGCTCCGGGACTCGGTGGATTCGCGCCTCATATCCATTGACGGATTTCGTTGTGTGCGGGCTGACAGAAGGGGCGGTGCTCGTGGTGGAGGTGCGGCTATATACTACAGAGACTTATTCCAGCATTCTGTGATCAAGCTTCCTGATCCTCCTCTTGATTCGTGCACTGACGTGATTGCTGTCGCTCTTTTTGTTAAGCGTCAGCGAATTGTGATCTTATCAGTCTACCGCCCGCCTACATCGCCATTTTCTGATTTTGAATACATCGAGTCATGTCTGAGCCTCGTCTCATCCATCTCGGGGTCGATCATATGTCTGGGCGACTTCAACGTTGACATGCTCCGTCACAATGATTACCATACCATCCATTTACTTGATTTATTGAGGCACTTTTCACTTGTTCAACTCATCGATAACCCAACTCGCGTAACACGAACTACCGCGACAATTCTAGATCTAATTTTAGCCTCTAACCATCTTAACTTTGCCGATTCTGGAGTCACCGACTCGATGGGCATTAGTGATCATCTCATGGTTTACGCGTCGTTAAGAATTTCTAGGCCTGCTTCACGATGTCGTATCTCTTTGACACGTAATCTTCACTCTATTCAGTCTGACGAGTTGGAAAAAATGCTTAATGCCATCGACTGGTCTCCACTCTACGAGTCGCTGCATGTCGACGCTGGGGTATCCCATTTCACGTCATCAATCTTATCTGTTTTTGACTGCCTCGCGCCCGTTATGCGTAAACGAGTCTCCCGTCCCAGCGCTCCTTGGCTGAATAACGCCATACGTAAAATGATGATGTTGAAAAATAAAGCTCTATGTAAATTTCGTAAGACTAATGAGACTACAGACTGGCTAAGCTACAAACGCCTGCGCAACGACTTAACGTATGCTATCCGTCGAGAAAAAAGGTCCTTTCTTATGCATTCGCTCTCTACGCGCGCCTCTCGTCGCTTTTGGCGAAGTCTCTCCGAAATGGGTGGCTCCCGTTCAACTACTTCAACTACTAGTTCTCTCTCCTCACAATTCCCTGATCCCTCCTTATTTAATAATCATTTTATTGACTCCCTCCCAAAATCCTCTCCCTCATCCTCTATGCTGGACCGTTTTCTGCTCTCCTCCTCCACGATTCTTCAAAAGTTTAATTTCTCTCCTGTCTCTTCTATGGACATATACCTGATCCTAGAACGTATTCGTCTTACTTCGTCGGGACCGTTTGATCTCTCTGGCCAAATGTTACTTCTATGTCTGCCGTCCTGTCTTGAGCCTCTCCTCCATGTTTTGAACCTTGCTCTTTCATCTAATACCTTTCCATCTTCGTGGAAACACTCAACTGTTCTTCCCATACCCAAAACTCATGATCCGTCTTCCTTATCGTCTTATCGTCCAATTTCACTTCCTCCTTTCCTCTCTAAAATACTTGAGCGTATCTGTTATAATCAACTTCTTAAGTTTCTGAACAAGCACAAGATTATACCTGAATGTCAGTCAGGTTTTCGCAGCATGCACAGCACCACTACGGAGCTGTTGCAGATTTCTGACATGGTGTTGCGTGCATTTGACTCTGGCCTTCTTACTGCTATCGTTGCACTTGACTTCACCAAGGCATTCGACACTGTAAACCATGACCTGCTCCTTGCTAAGCTCAAACACTATGGCCTGTCCTCTTCCGCTGTCTCTTTTTTCCGATCTTTCCTTGTTAATCGTTCTCAACAAGTCCTCCTAAACCACCCTTCCCCCTCCTTCTCCCACACCCGTCTGGTCCCCTCAGGTGTCCCTCAAGGCTCTATTCTTGGCCCTCTTCTCTTCAACATCTTCGTCTCTGATCTTGCGTCTCTTCCTCTTTCTGCTAAGCTTTTTATGTATGCCGACGATGTCATTCTCCTTAGATCTTTCCATCTTTCCGAGGCTTCTCTCATCTCTGCAGAGATCGATAGAGACTTGGATGCGATCGGATGCTGGGCATCTTCAAGTGCTCTACATTTGAATCCGTCCAAGTCCTCTTTTATGATAGCAGGCTCCTCCGTCCTGCTCTCTCGCCTTGAGACCTTCAACATCTCTCTAAACTCGGTTAAAATTCCTCAGTCTACTTCTATCAAAGTCCTTGGTGTTCACCTTGACTCATCCTGGTCTTTCAATTTGCACGTAGCCACTAAATGTCGTGCAGCACATTCGCGTCTTCGTCTGCTTTACCCTTTCCGACACATCCTTCCCACCTCACATAAACTTCATGTCTCTCAGGCGCTCGTAATTTCTCTTTTTGACTATGCCGATATCCTTTATTTCCCTGCGCTAAGTCTACAGCTAGCAAACCGTGTTCAACGCATCCAGAACTCTTGTCTTCGATTTTCTTACTGTTTGCGCAAATATGACCACATCTCCCCACTTTTTCGTTCCTCCGCGTGGCTCAGAATGCGCCAGCGCTTCATTGTTCACCTCTGTTGTATGACCTTTTCTCTTCTATGTAATAATTCTCCGGCATACCTTAGACGCCTTCTCCACCTAAATTCGGATTATCACACTTCTAATGCTCCTTCCACTAGATCCAGTGACCTTCTGGCCTATCCCATTCATCGCACTGCTAAATTTCGATCCTCCTTTGCGTATTCAGCCGTGCATCATTTCAACCAGCTTCCTTCCATTATTAGGTCTTCCCCATCCATGTTTTCCTTCCGTTCCTCAGTTACCAAATATATTCTTTCTTGCGAGCCTCCTGATATACAATCTCAAAACCATTAACTTTATTAACCTCATTAAAATTATTTACCTTATCATTTCTTGTCACCTATTTCAAGCAACTATTTACTGAGTATTGTTACTTTGTTTTCCGTTATGTACAGCACAGACCTAAACTAAACAACAAACGTTAACTTAATCTCTACTATCATCTATGTTTTTTTTTTCTTTTTTGTTCTTTTGTATATATGTATTTCCATTATATTCTTTTGTATCCTGGAGGGCACTAAAACAACTTATAGTTGATGCCCTTCCATTTGCCCTTATGCAATAAACTTATTATTATTATATTTCGTTATTTTGATGCAACTAAAGTAATAATATACATAATGTGTGCAATTATTTTGCTAATAACATAGTTATAAGTACTCTGAAGTACTTATAACTGAATTGTAAGAGTGAAATATATTTTGTAACCAAGATTACTAGGATTTCCGTTCCGTTTTTGCTACATGGGACTTGTAGAGAAAATTTTTACGGAACGGAACAGGAACGAATCGCTCAATTCTAGTGAGAAATCCGATCCGTCATTCCGATCCGTGCTTAATGGGACTGCACCCTTAGGCTGCATTCCCACTATACGCGTCGCGCTTCACGTCACGACGCCGCGTCATGGGTTATCCAATCAAACGTCTAGCAAACAGACTGTCGCGTCGTGCAAGATTTCGCGTCGGAAATGACGTCATAAAATGAAACGTTTTGATTGGATAACCCATGACGTGGCGTCGTGACGCGACGCGCAATGCGTATAGTGGGAACGCAGCCTTACAGCGTCGTCTAAAGCCTTGTGTCCACGATGCTAGAACTCGGTCCGAAATCTTGATCCGAGAAATTTATAGCCAATCAAAATGCAGTTTTTACGGAAAAGTGGCAATTTTATTGGCTAACGTTTCTCGGACCGAGATCTTGGATCGAATTCTAGCATCGTAGACACAAGGCTTAAAGGTACCTTTTCACGCTGACGCTCGACGCTCGTTTTCAGCGTCAAAAGACGTCACGTGATCAAAAATAAATATACCGATTCGTCATTTTTGGTCACGTGACGTCTTTTGACGCTGAAAATGAGCGTTGAGCGTCAGCATAAAAAGGTACCTTAAAGGTGCTAACTCATGAGACGCTGAAAATGAGCGTCAAGAGAAGACGTGGTTTCTGCTTGTCGCTAGCGACAAAGAAGTGAAGTTGAATTTGTCTAACATTTAGCGTCGTCGCTGGATCTTACCGCACGAGTGAAAAACGTCACCAGCTTGGCATCACTGATTATTTTGATTCCATTTTGAATGATATTGAAATTCTATTTTGATCATCTTCGTTGATTGTCCCGATAATAAAAAATGGACTTTGACGTACGTAAAATATTAATTTTTAGCAAGCTGACGTTATTTGTCGTCATTTTAATGTTAATATCGAAATATCAAAAAGGTTAAAATCAAATTTTAACGTCGAAATGAAGATAAATAACGTTAGTTTACTACTTGGAAACCTTTCAATTCTAAACAACCAAGGACTGAAAGATTACGATCAGGTAAAATATAAGATGATAAAAATTGAGGTACAAACAATTTAATACTACAATTAGAAATACTTTTAGTATTAAATTTAATATATTTTTCAGGATAAATTCTTGAATCTTGTACAAATGTGTGGGTTATGCGAAACAATTTGCGACCAAGCAGATATTGCAAATCATGGTTGCTTAAAAGGATATAAGAATATAAATAATATACAACTGATCCTGACACATTATATTTTTATCCTTTATTAAGTAAATTAACTTTTATTTCAAAATGTAGTAGACACATTATATTTTTATCCTTTATTAAGTAAATTAACTTTTATTTCAATTGTATTTCAAAAAGTTAATGTTTTAACATCATAGTTTGCAGATGATAGAGCGACCGAAATTAAAAACAGAGTGCTGAGCAGGAATAAAGAACAAATAGTAACAACGCAATCGCACAAGAAGAATACAAGTAATTAATTGAGAATTCTCTAAAAATAATGTAAAGATTTTTTAATTATTTATAATGTATTTGAATTTTGAATTTAGATTTTGTTAAGCCAGGAATAGGTCAAAAAGTAATATTATTTGAGCAATATTGGTTCAACTCAAAAGCGTTTTTATGATAAATTTTTTCTTCTTGTAATTCGTTAATTAATAATGTTGCTAGTATTATTTTTCGCTTATTTTTTGTTTTTTCTTATTGATGATTGCCGTACATTTATTTAACTATACATGATATTTGTATGTAAAAGACATTTCCAATATTAATATAAATATTAATGCATTTCACTTTTTGATTGCAATTATAATTGCGTAATTTAGAAAAAATTACAACTTAAGTTTTTGTTCAGCTAAACTAGATGAACTAAATGAAAGTTTATCTTTTTCTTTCCACATTTAAAGAAAAAAGAATAATTCTATATTGAAAGATAAATTCTGATTTTACTATTTCTTGTATACATATAGAACGTGAATATCAAATTTATTAAAAAAAACGTGCAAAATGATAACGTGCTTGTGACTGTATACTGCTACTGTATGTATATACACTATTTCTTCAAAATAGGTTAAGTTGTCGCTCAAAATTTGACGCTATATCCCTTTTCATGGATTTTAGTTGACGCTAGAGTCAATAATGGTCACATGACCTTTTTGACGCTGAAATTGAGCGTTGAGCGTCAGCATAAAAAGGACCCTTAAGAGTTGGCATCTTAAAATTCCATTCACGCGTTTCAGATGCGGCAACGCGTGAGAGCTACGTGATGAGAGCGACGTCGCTATAATTGGGTTCAATCCAACTTTTCAACACTGTCGCTGACGACAAGAAAGCGGATAAAATGGGGAAAGAGTCGGTCACGTGACCGCTCATCGCAGCGACAAGCGACACCATGATATTGTACCTTAAAATTCCGTAAGGACGTAAAACGTAACAGTAAGGAAATCGACCAATCTCAATCCAATATTTGACAGCGGAAAGTCAGTGGATTGGGATTGGTCGATTTTCTTACTGTTACGTTTTACGGCCTTACGGAATTTTATGTGTTATGGCCTTAAGGAAGAAATTTTTGTTCTCTTTTTCTCTTTTTTATATCTCCTTATTTACATTATTGCATCATAGCTTATAATTTGTATATAAGTCTGGTGTGCGTTATGCATTTCATATGAACTACTTTCTGGATAAGTATAGTATATTTCACTTATTAACCAAGCTGTGTCCAAACGCTGTATGACAGTGTGCGTCGACTAATCAGCTAGTGTTGAGAAGGAAAACTTTTCTAATGGGATAATGGTTATTATGTTATTATGCTTTTGTTATTTGTAAAATAATATAAGTCTAACAATTTTTTAGATACATATATATTTAAATACTCGTAAATATATATGCATATTAAATTTATGTATGTACATATATTGGCATATCAGCATAAATTATTTTATTTATATAAATATGGAATTAATATTAAACTTAATGTTACATATGACGTAGGTACATACATGTTAGTTGTAATTTCCTACTTAATATAATTTATATAACACGTATTATATAACAGTTATATTGTTGAGTAGGAAATTACAACTAATATGTATGTTACATGTAATATTGTTTCTTGGGATGTTTCCCGAGCCATATATTTAAATCATAACACGCACACGCACACGCACACGCACGCACGCACGCACGCACGCACGTGTGATATATGCATGTGTATGAGTAATAGTTTAACATATGCGACCTAGAGAATTTATGTTACAACAATCTAATATCTATTTTAGGAGACTCAGGAAATAGAATCAATAGATAACAATAACTATGATGACATTGGTTTTACGGACAATGATTATGATGACATTGAGTATGTATATTGTAAAACAACTTTATAAACTTCCATTACTTTGTAAGTTTTATTTATGAATGTTATCAATTCTATTTCCAGTAATCCATGCGAAATAGAAGATCAGGCTTTAGAGCCTTGTTCAAATATTGCTTTGAATAATCGTTCTAACGAAACATCTATAGATGACCAATCCAAAATACTCAATAAAGAAGGAAAGAAACGGTATGTTTGTAAATTTCTTATATAAAAATTGTTTTTATATTTTTTCTTATTTATAAGTTATTTCTTAAATGTAATCTCTTATTTCTAATTTACAGATTAAAACAAGCAAGTCTTGTAAAAGATTTTTTTGAGAAAGACTCAAAAAATTTAACTACGCATTGCATCTTGTGCAATAAAACTATTAAGCATTGTGGAAATACCTCAAATATGAAACAACATTTAATTAGAAAGCATGAAGTAATATGGTCTGCTGGTCAAAAAAAAGTGACACTGGCGCTATATCAAATATAAGTGACAAAATTAGAGAAAAAAAAGTCTGTAATAAAGTAAGTAATCAATATATATAATAGAAAGTAATTAAAAAATAAACAATTTAATCATAATCATTTAATCATAATTATTATTAAAATTTTTTAGACAGAAGTGCCAAAAATTAAAGACGCATTTAACCGAGAAATTTCATTCACAAGTATGTTGTAAATTAAATATATTTACAATTTCATTAAAAATTTTCATGATTTAATAAAAAAAGAATTTATTTTGTTTTAGATGGTCATAAATCTGATAAAATTACAAATACTATTTTATATATGCTCGCAGTTGATAAAATGGCACTGTCAACAGTCGAAAATAAAGGTTTTAAAAAATTAATAAAAACAATTGTGCCTCTGTATAAAATACCAAGCAGAAGGACAATAACTAAACTGGTAGAAGTCCGATATGCAACGTTAGTAGCTATACTAGGCCGGTTCTAAGCCAGGTCCTCCGAGGGGGGAGCGGGGCGAGGGGGTATTCTGCGGGCGAGGGGGTATGACATCACGCGGGAAGGGGTTGCTCGGTCATCAAAACCGGCGATACATGATCCAGCCGCTATCGGCGATACAACCCTTGTCGCACCCCCTCACCCCCAATTTCCAGGAAGACTTTTGATATGACTGAAACATAATTCTATATGATCCAGCCGCTATCGGCGATACAACCCTTGTCGCACCCCCTCACCCCCAATTTCCAGGAAGACTTTAGAGTTATCAAAACCAGCGATACATGATCCAGCCGCTATCGACAATACAATCCCTGGCGATTGTCGCACCTTCACCCCCTCACCCCCAATTTCCAGGAAGACTTTTGATATGACTGAAACATAATTCTACCCCTAAGATTAAACAAATCTGACTGAAACAAAATATCTGATTCTACCCCTTTCGAGCGCCGATATCTGGCCGCTAATGTTATGATATCGGGGTTGACTTGCATGGACCTGCAAGCAATCCTTTGATAAGTAGCGGCGACTTTGAAACACGTTTTAACTTCCATGTTTTCTTTTAATTAAATGTTTAGTAAATTGTATGCACAAAGCATCAAAGTAGATATATGATGATAACCGGTGTTAGTTAGAAAGAGAAAAATGAAGGTATAAAATTGGTCCGGAAGCGCGCGAGATCTCAGTAAGGGCTCTGACAGTTTTTGAAAAAAAAAAAAAATGGCTGGTCAACTAAATAATGAAGAGATGGACATCGTAGATGTCGACGACGATGATGTCATGGATATCATAGACGTCGACGATGAAGATGCTGATACCGATAACTTCGAGGAGGAGGAGGAGGAGGAGGTGATGGATGCGGAAGAAGATGATCACCCTTTATCAACTGATAGCGGCGGTGGCAGTGATATGAGTGACGACAGTGAGAATCCTGGACAAAGAATTGAAAAACTATTATCTGGACCGCAAATAAACGCGCTTAGCGATCGCATGAAATATTGTGTTATATACTCTTATTATAGGATGAGTGGTAATTATGTGTCATGTGTGACGTGCGCAATCGAATTCGCAAACTCTACCGATGGACCAATGTGGGCTATTCGCCAACATGAGATTGGGCCGCACGGTGCAATTGGTTCCCTACAATGTAGCAATTGCAGAGGTAGAGTGTATGCCATATTCCCATGCAACATGTGCCCAATATGCACACGTTGAATGGTAATATAAAGTGCGGAAAATGACATTTTTAGTCAGTTTAATATCCAGACTGAGGGATAAAACTTCTTTCGTTGCAAGAGAGTTAATATGGATAATATAAAGGATTTTGTTCAACGAAAGAAAGAAGGAATTGAAGATTATGTTCACCGAAAATCGGTCGAGCGTCATGGATATCGTCCTCTGACTCCACCGAATTCAGCGCCATCGTCGTCAACGTCACGACCATGGGAAAGAATGCGAGATGTATCAACGAACCTCTTCACACAACAGAAAGAAAGAATTCAAGATTTCGTTCAGCGAAAGAAGGAAGGAATTCAAGATTATGTTCATCGAAAATCGATCGAGCGTCAAGGATATCGTCCTCTGACTCCTCCGAATTCACCATCATCGACATCGTCATCGTCGACATTATCGACGACGTTGTCAAAGTAATAAGGTATATTTGTTTTTATTTATAGATGTATGTTCAATATTAACAAAATTTAAGTATTTTATTCTCTGTTATTAGAATATGAGCCACAGCTGTAAACCACACCATCGGAAGGTGTATCGTCGGGCCGCTGCACCGTCAGGCCCCTATCGTATCGATCCTCCGTGCTCCCGGAAGCTGTACCGTCGGGACGCTGCACCGTCAGGCCTCTATCGATCCCCCCCGCGCTCGGGATTATCGACCGCACAACCTAGCGTTACCGAACGCAATCTACTCCTTATATATCTTAATCAATTGTAAAATTATGAAAAGAATAAAAAATATATTTTTTTAATTAATTTATCATTATTATAATTAATTTATCATAATTAATTTGAAAGCGAGAATAGTAAGAGCGAGCGAATGTTAGCGAGCATGTTTATACTAGATATCAAGCGCCGGCTAAACAAAGTTAGCCGCTATCAAAAATAAATCGTTGATAAAATAACTGCACCATCTCCAACCTGTCTCTTCCTTCAGTCCTTTTCGAACGTTTCTCTCAGTGACAGTGACAAGATGATGTGTGTTTGTGGCCGTGAAATAATATCAAGCCGGATGGAGGAACATCAGAGACATTGTGTAATTTATCAAAACATTCATCGAAACAACGGGGAGGAAATGAGAGAGCATGGAAGATACAACCCGAACAGAACATTTTCAACCGTCACTGGGAGAAACGTTGCGGGAGATGGTCCATTTTCTTCAACTGTCCCTGGGAGAAACGTTGCGGGAGATGTTCCATTTTCTTCAGCCGCGATGTAAGTATTTATTATCAATTAATATTTATTATCAATTAATATTTATTATCAATTAATATTTTTTCTTTTTTCTTCCTTAACAATTGTTTTCTTATTATTTACAGAAGGAGAAGAAATGAAGTGACTGTTGAAACACGTGAGGCAAGGATTCGACAACAAGCCGAATCATACCGGAGAACGTGCAACCTCCAATTTCATGAGGAGGAAATTGTAAAGCGTGCGAGGCACATCATCCGAACTTTTTCAACAGTTACTGGAAGAAACGTCGTGGGAGTCCTCCCACAATCTTCTTCCCCAATAATGTAAGTATTATTATTATTATATCAATAATATTTCTTCCTTATTATTAATTAACAAGTAATTAACAATTATTTAACAATTTTTCTTATTATTTACAGGCGGGGAAGCAATGAAGTTATGCATGACAACATTGTAGTGACATTCTTCCCTGCAACGGGAAGAAGAGTTGTGGGAATTCTCCCCCCTCCCTAAGGTACAATTTATTAATAAAATAAGATAAATAATAAATAAATAAATAAATAATAATAAATAAATAATAAATGAAGACGCAAGTTCAAATGCCGGAAATGCCGTGGAAATGCCATGAATATTTATATGCAGCATAAGTGTATTATTAAAGTTCGTAATGCATGTTCGTAAATTTAGAAAAACAAGTGATTATTTTTAACAGTGCTGTTCAAGTTTTAATTTCAAATTTATTCATTTTCATTTTATATTGTCTAATAATAAATTCTCCTTTATTACTATCTTCCTACTGTATAGGACGCATATGTATTCCATACTGAATTTTTCGTTCAGGTCCAAAATTTTTAGTATTTCCACTATTACATTATTATAATTCAGCTAAATTATTTTAAAAAAAGTGTCAAAAATATGTAAAAATATGTAAAAAATGTGAAAATATAAATATTATAAAAATTTAAAAAAACTTGTATTATACTTATTTATGTGAGCATGCGTGTGAATGTGAGCATGCGTGTGAATGTGTGCATGCGTGTGAATGTGTGCATGCGTGTGAGCGAGTGCACGCGTGTGAATGTGTGCATGCGTGTGAGCGAGTGTATGCATGTGAATATGTGCATGTGAATGTGTGCATGCGTGTGAGCGAGTGCATGCGTG
>OV788326.1:15596407-15644926 GCA_928718305.1 Tetramorium bicarinatum | reverse complement strand
GAGCGAGTGCACGCGTGTGAATGTGTGCATGTGAATGTGTGCATGCGTGTGAGCGAGTGCATGCGTGTGAGCGAGTGCACGCGTGTGAATGTGTGCATGTGAATGTGTGCATGCGTGTGAGCGAGTGCATGCGTGTGAGCGTGTAAGTGTGTGCATGCGTATGTGAATAAAAGGGGGTATTACGCATACGTGCGTGAAGAGATTTTCATCATCGAAGCGAGTTGCTCCGCAAGATGGCGCGAGCTACTACTAAGACGATCGCGCACGCTCCGCACGTACCGCAAGATGACGCAAACTACTACGAGCGATAGATGAAATGGAACGTATGACAAAGGAAACGGAGCGAGAAAATAATCACATCATGAATTAGATTTAATCTTTTATTTTATTATTTGTTCTTACATATTCTTTTCTCTTACATACTAAAAATTAGAGCCAACAGCTCGCAATCGACGAGATGATCCTTCTCGAAAGCATCGCTGGCGCGGATCGCGTTCGATATCTCGTTGGTATCCGTTAACGAAGAAGCGATGTGCGAAAACTGTGTAAATTTGGCGTCAACCGTCTCGATTATGTTCGATAATGATTCGAACGTTAAATCGATGCATGGATCCAGAGTAAACATAAACATCAACGTCGATTCAGTCATCGACAAACATACGTTCGATGATTCGAGACGTACGATTTTAGTACCGTTGATCACGGAAGCGCGGATCGTTAGCGGTCCAGCGTTTATAACGGCGTCTTTACGGCTGTTCCAAAGTAAATTTTGAATATTCCATCGTTGCTCGTAGAGTCCCTTCCACGTTTCGAGAGACAATATCAGTTCGTTTCCACGATGATCTCCTATGGCAATCTCCACGTAACTCTGCGAACCCATGTTGATTCCAATTTCAAGATACTTGTATCCCGTTGCCGTCAGTGCATATCGTCTGCTGAGTATGCGCTGTATCCAATTGACCGCTCTTTTTTCGTCGAAAGATCGACTTCTAAAGAGAAAGGTTTTATAAAATATATAAAAATAAATACATATATATATAAATAGGAAACTTTTTACTTACTCGTTACACTTTTTCTTCTTATTTTCTTGCGACGGAATTTCCTCATGCTGAAGCGGCACGTAATAATTCATACGTTTCACACTGCTTCCTTCAGCGGCGTACATTTTTTCTCACGATGAAGAGGTTCGTTTCGTACGAGCGGTCGATGCAATACTGATCGCGTGAAACTAATTGATGTGATTCACCCTTTTTTTTTTTAAGAGGAGAGAGGGAAATGTTTATGGAAACTTGTCGAAACCTGTTAAGATTAGAGGAGAGGGGATAACTGCGCACATACATGAATCACCTTTTTTGAGAGGGGGAAATGTTTATCGAAACGTGTCGAAACCCGAAAAGACGTTGAAAGAAACGTCGAGAAACATCTTACATACATCTAACATACATCGATATACATCAAGTGGTTATTAAACGAACATCTAACATACATCAAGTGGTTAATAACAAAACGTCTAACATACAACTAACATACAACTAGTATACATCAAGTAGTTATTAAACAAACATCTAACATACATCAAGTGGTTAATAACATACATCTGACATACATTGAGAAACGTCAAGTGGTTAATAACATACATCTGAGAAACGTAAAATAATGTCAATATGAAGTAAATATTGTTCGAAATGGGGAAGGATTAAAAAATGACGATATATGCGTAAATAGTATGCGTTTATTTTTTATGGTGATGCCACCAATTAAATAGTTTGAATACATTTTGCATGGCACAATTGGATACATGTTTATGACAATGCAAAGTATGTGTAGCGTCCATATTTTTCAGCGATTCCACGTCTTCGTAGTGCACGTCGAGGCTCTCGATGTAGATATCGTCTCTCGCATCGTCCAGGAGCAAATCCCGCAGCCATTCTCGTTTTTCGAGTCCCTTTACGTATACGATGGGTGAATTTTCGCTCTCCGTCACATCCCGCAACGCCTTTGTAATCATGTCTCTAGCCGTGAAGTACGGAATCGTTCCGTGCTCATCACGCCAATGCAATCCATGATGTTTCGCCTCCAACCAGGATACGTGTTTTCTATCCGCCTTGCTGAGAAAATACCATGGCTCGGAGCTTCCAAAGATATAATGAGTGAGAATAAATCCCTCTCTGAGAGCGGCAAACTCCTTCACGACGAAGGAGTTTCTGCCGACGACGTAACCTTGTAGATCCACGAACGTTGGCGTGGACATGGTTAACGCTGGCATGTCGAGGAGCGGACTGCGGGAGGATCGCGGAATGCCGTAGATTTTATACCGCTCCCCTCTCCAACGTTGCATGATTTTGATCTACGGGTGATTCGATTGAGTTATCGATCACATCTTCCCCGCGATCAAAAATTGAGTAGTTTATTTCGCCGACGGTGCGTCCATGCAGATCCACGACGTAACCTTTCAGATTTATTATGTCTTCACCGCGATGAAAAATTGGGAAGTATATTTCGCCAACGGTGCGTCCATTACGCAGATCCACGACGTAACCTTTCAAATCCACGTACGTTGGCGCGGACATGGTTGACGCTGACATGTCGAGGAGCGAACTGTGGGAGGATCGCGGAATATCGTAGATTTTTATACCGCTCCCCCTCTCCAACGTCGCATTTAGGTGATTTTGCGAACAATGTTGGTCAATGGGTTGTACTGAACCACGCGATCGTGTATGATGAGGCAATAGGCGGTAGTATTCGCCGGTACGTTCTCCTTACACTCGAATTCCAATCTCACATCCACGGTTGCGCTCTTGACCGACTCGTTTTGTCGAGAACAGTCGATAATCACGAACGGACCGAAACGTTTGAATGTTGTGACAGTGAGACTCGGTTCGAGATAATCGTATCCGTAGTAGCCTTTGCAGAAACGCGCGTACATGTCGTACAGAATCGCCCATTTCTTCTTATCGAAATCCAGATTCATGTCATCATACGGATAATACTCAGAGTTCAGGTAGAGTTTCACGTTGCTCAATTTACAGTCGTCGAATCGGCTCGCATCCTCGGACATGACATTCTTCCGAGCTGTCTGCAGAGCGAAGATAACGTATCGTGGTTTCTCGAGCTGCGAAGCGGTCTTGATGGCCCACGAATGCTTTGTTGTGCTCTGCAGTAGCGGAAACTCGTACAGATCCCACGAGCGAAAAGCCATGCTGATGTATCGTCCGCTTTCCAAGGCACGCAGCATCGACAGCTTATTTATCTCGTTCAGTAACACGTGCGGCATTCGCCATTGTATCTTGAATAATTCGATCTCGGGATTCATCGCCGAATTTCCCACCAGGCAATTGTTATCGTTGCGAGCTCGAATCATAATCAACTCGTGACGAGCGTTGATAACCACGCGTCTGTAATCCTCGCAAAATCCCAGTATCATGTAGAGCGGTACGCAGAAATTAAAGTATCCTTCCGCGCTACTCTGCGTACCCCAGCCGGCGTTCCTCAGAATCACGCTTTTATCGGACGATACCGTTACATAGTTCTTGAGCAAGCTGGTTATTCCAACGTTTCTGTTGCGATCAATCTCCACACCGTCGAGTTCGTATCGAATCTCGTCGAACATGAACGCGACGCAGTTGTGCGCCAGTATGACAGTAGATCCCGCGATTTCATTCTTTATCGTTAGTTTTCCCTCGATGTATAGAAAACTTTCGTACGGCAACGTGTATAGATCCTGTTGTTGTATGGGTATTCTTATCTCGTCGCTGTGTCCAAACGTCGTATTAGCGTACGGATTGTACGTGTGAGTCTCGAGCTTGATGATGCGATCGTCGAAGACCGGCTCGTCCCCGATGTTGAGAATGTCCGTCATCGTTAGATGTTTCGTACCGCGAATCCCAAAGATTTTAAAAATGCAACGTTCGACGCGCTGAGTTTCTTTCCCTCGGATGATCTGATACTATCGAGAGCTGTTGTGACTTTATCTCTCGCGTGCCTCGAGCCGTTCAACACAAGCATCTCACATACGTTCGCGATAACGTCGACACTTTCGCACGTGCAATCTGACGGTAATCTCCTCTCCTCGAAAGTCGAGCAATCGTCCGTGCTGGTCGGCGACGCGTATCGTCAGATCCGTAATGCTCCGTACGATGACTGGCAGGTAAATGATCTGCGACGGCCTTTCCGATATCTTATATCCTGGTGGCACGTTCGGTGAAAATTCGTGTATCGTGTGCACGCGTTTGCTGTTGCTGTACGCGCCCGCGGTCACGTTGCACTCTATGCGGATAATGTTCACATTCATAATGTTGATCGGCATGTCCGATGTGTGCCATTTTCGCGGTTGCAATACGCGATTCGACGCGAATCCCAGCAGCGATCCTATGTTGTTGGGCTTACTAAAGTTCACTCTGTAGTCGCATTTAATCTCGCTCCTCATCGTATTGTAATTAGCGCGCAGCGCTATCGGGTACTCTCCGATCTCGTCATCGTCGATTTGTTTCTTTTCTACTTTACGTTTAAATGCGCGTTTCAAAAACTCGTTAATGTCTTGCAGTTCGTACGATCCCTCGGGAATTGTAATTTCAGCGTCGTCATTGCCAAAGTAAAATTTATTGTTCGAGGCATTCACGTTCGCTATCGTATGGTAGGTCTCAAAGTCCATCAGACCGAGCTCGTAGTCGTCGTCACTCAAATCTATGGCTGGAGAGTAGTTTACCGCGAGGACGCTGCTCCGGCCGCTCAGCGTGAGCGTCAACGACATGATGGAAAAACCGCTCGACTAACACTGAGTCCTCACAGTCGCTCGTCAGGCTTTAAATTCACACGTTCGGAGAAACTGTAGACACATCTGACCGCAGATGTTCTGATCGTAGGTTTGATAGGGTGTGTGATTGTACTCTATCACACTGTTCCCGAAATAACGCACTAGTTCTCTAGGAGGTCGAAGATTGCCAAAACTGTCGAAATATATAACGCGTTCTCTCCTCTTAGCATATGCCACCCAATGAGTACCGGGACCTGTCGCATCGTCCAGATTCACGATACCACTCTCGTTTTGACGTGCACCGCCTGTTGGTAATGTGTCGCGCATGAAAACGCCTCTAAAGTATGGTATGCGCATATGTCTTGCCAGTAGATCCAATTGCATGTTCGTTGTCGCACCCGCGGGCATTTCTAACGCCTCCTGGACGTTTTTTTTTTTCCTCTTTACAACACCTTGTCCGCGCTTGTACGGGCCGAGATACAGTCCCCGTCCGTATTTGTACGGAGCGAGATAGAGTCCACGACCTTCCATCGCGCGGTTGTGACGTTGCAGCTCTCGAGTTGACGTCGCGTGGCTTTGCTGTCGTTCACCGCTTTTGCCACACCGGCAGCTCCACCGATCAAGGATCCGAGTGCACCCAACATCGGTAGAATTGGTAGTACACCTCCGCGTTTCGCTATCGGAAGTACCCGTTTTTTCTTCATATTCTTCGTCTTCTTCTTCATACCCATACCGATCTTCGTCTTGGCTTTCATCGCCGCCCAGACAACCGTGGCGGCAGCTCTCTCGCCCAGCGAGGAATCTCCCGCGACGATGCGTTTTCGCGCTTTCTCGGCGAGTACTCTGTCAGCCGCGTGTCTCTCGATGAGACTATTGCTCCGAGAATACGCTATGTCGTGCTCGCGACACGCCGCGTCCAGTGGATTTATGCCTCGATCACCTCTCGCCAAACGTTTCTCCAAATGAGTTCCCGGACCACAAAACTGATAGCCTGGGATGTGTAGTTCGAAGGGAAGCGCGTTTATCGCGCGATTGAGCAGACTGCCGCCAACTTTTACGCTAGACGTCGCCGATGACATTCGTCGCAATCCTTGATCAGCGGCGGCGGACCGTCGATGTGCGTTCGCTGAGACGGTAGATTGTAATGCTCCAGGCAATGACGGTACTGCTGAATTTCCGGATCTGCTTTGATATGCTCCGGAAGTTTATCCCACACATAATCTATGTGATCGTAAAACTGTTGTAACAGAACGATCTTCGGCACATACTCCAACTGTTTGGCTGTTAAACCGTATATATCACTGTTATCCGACAGAAGCAGAAACATTTCTGAGCGATTTGCGGTTCCGCGCGGTTATAAATAGGTGCGTCCTTTCTACTCGGAAGCGCAGAGAGAAATGAAATTCGTGCGACAGCCGCTGACGATACGTGTCACGAACTGTGACGACAAACTGCTGGCGATGGGAAACAACGCGAAGAAACGCAAACACGGTGCAATGCTACCGACCACTATACGCGCGATCATCTGCGGCCCCTCGAATTGCGGTAAAACCAACGTTCTGATAAGCTTGCTGGAAAGTCCACACGGTATGCGTTTCGAGAACGTATACGTGTACTCGAAGTCACTGCAGCAGCCAAAGTATCGATATCTGGAGAAACTGTTGACATCGATCGACGAAATAGGCTATTTTACGTTCTCCAATAACAGTGACGTCATTCCACCGAGCGAGGCGCTACCAAACTCGATTTTTGTTTTCGATGACGTCGCGTGCGACAAGCAAGATACTGTGAGAGAATACTTCTCGATGGGTAGGCACTCGAATGTCGACTGTTTCTATCTCTGTCAGACGTATGCGAGAATACCCAAACATCTTATACGCGATAACGCGAACTTGCTGATCCTGTTCAAACAGGATGGGACCAATTTGAAACATGTTTACAACGATCACGTGAATACCGACATGTCGTACAGGGATTTCAGCGCGTTTTGTCACGATTGTTGGCAGCCCGAGTACGGATTCGTAGTGATAGACAAGGACAGTTCGCTCACGAATGGACGATATCGAAAAGGATTTAACATGTTCGCGATACCGTAAAACGATCAGTCGTCGCCGGTACCTTGTCGAGGTAAAACATGGCTGAGAGCAACGATACTCGTGAGCGCGAGAAGATCGCGAGGAAGATTGAGAAGACGAGTGAATCGATCCGCAAGAAACATCGAGCCTTGAAGACCGGTAGGATCGAAGACGATATTGCGGTGAAGACACGCTTCAAACCAATTATCGAGCCTCTGCAAAAGATTGTTGAAAATTCTGACACGCGCGTGATAAAGAAAGAACCGCGTGACGACGATGAAACGTTAACCGTTCAGAAGCGTGAGGAGGATGCGAAGACAAAGAGGAAACGAGTGTCGGATCGCGCCGCATCGACACCGTATAAAACCTTTCGATTTGAGCCTCCGCTGGACATATCACCGATATCGACGACAACACCAACCGCGACGACAACAGTGGTACAATCACCCGAATTGCTCGCGAGCAACGAGAATGTTTTCGAGACCACGGATAATTCGCTGGTGACGACCATTCGAAAGCAGTTGCAAACGTCGGAGGAGGACCAAGAAACGTTGCGCAATAACTTGGGACCGCTGAGTCAAAAGTACATCGAAGCCGTTCTGAACGACGATCGAAAGAGCGGTTTAGATAACGTGTACGGTGTTCGTCTGAGCAGCGATGGAATGATGCTCGGTAATAAACACATTGACGTAGATAACGATGACAACATAATTATCGATGGCGTGCGATACGTCGGTACACCCGGTCTTTACGAGCTGATATTCAAGAAATTGCCCGATGATGCCGTCTATACGGAGCAAGATGCGCAAAAGTACAAGAGCATACTGCTGACGACGAACGCGCACAGGTACAATTACGATGCACATGGTCGAATAAAGGGTAACAGAGGATACAAGTACAAATATATAATCGCACCGTTACTATCGATCGAGTCCAAATCTGGAGAAGGATTACCTCGCGCTATGACGTTGAACGACAACGCGATCGATTACGTGCACTGGGACGATCCCAACGAGCTGGTGGATCGTCTACGGTTGCTCGACGCTTCGCACCGAGCCGGTCATAACGCTCACGACAACGAGATGCTGTCCATCATCGAGGAACTTCGCGAGGCTGGTATCATTATAAATTAATCGGAGTATCGTCGAAACGAACCAGTCGATCGACGTCACTTGCATCGAAAAAATGCCCGTCAATAAATTTGGATTGTTTGATCGGAGAAACGATTCATTCGACAACGGCGGCCGGAAGAACGGACTGGTGAGAAGTTACGTGCGGCATAACGCTCTGTGCCGTGTCGGTACGGCGTTTGACGCAAAATCGCGCAAGATTCGCCGCGTAGCACAACCGGAGGCTGACGATGACGCGGCTAATAAACTGTACGTGGAACAGTGCGTTAAAATTTTGAGAGACGAATTTGTCGAGAGACTGATCGCGTTCGAGAAGGACGTGCACGTGTTACGAAATGCGATAAGCGACGCAACCACCGAGTCGAAAAGAAAGAACAAAGTTAAATCTTCGCACGTGCCAGTGATCGATGATCGTACCGTTGAAACATGAGTGTCAGTTCGGAGAGGCGACGACTCGTCGAGGAACTGCATGCTCCGGCGAGAAGAAATTTTCCACGAAGACGCGTCATAGTACGAGGATACGATGACTTGTGGCAGGCAGATATCGTCGAGATGCAGCCGTATTCGCGTTTCAACAGAGGCTACCGCTACATACTCACAGTCATCGACGTGTTGAGTAAATACGCGTGGGCCGTGCCGCTCAAGAGCAAAAGCGGAAGCGAGACGGTCGAAGCTATCGCCAAGATAATTCGAGAGAGATGTCCGAAAAATTTGCAGACTGACAAGGGAAAGGAGTTTTACAACGCTGACGTGCAACGACTCGTGAAGAAACACAACATCAATCATTATTCCACGTATTCGGTATTGAAGGCATCGGTCGTCGAGCGATTCAATCGCACGCTCAAGAACGATATGTGGAAGATGTTTACGCTCAATGGAAACTACAAATGGATCGACGCGCTGCCACGTCTCGTATCAGATTACAACTCGCGAAAACATCGAACGATCGGTATGCGACCCGCCGACGTTACGCCCGCGATCGCCGAAAGACTCTTGGCTACGGTGTACAGCGCGATAAAGATTGCAGGACCGGCAAAGTTCAAAGTAGGCGATTCGGTGCGCGTGAGCAAGTACAAGACCGTTTTCGAGAAAGGATACACACCAAATTGGACCACCGAGGTGTTTAAAATCGTTAAAGTGCAGCACACAAATCCCACGACGTACCTGCTCGAGGACTATCGCGGAAAATCTATCGCTGGAGCGTTCTACGAGCACGAGTTGCATCGCGCGGCCGATCCCGACGTGTATCTCGTGGAGAAGGTACTGCGCAGGAGAGGCGACGAGGTTTATGTGAAATGGCGAGGATTCGATGGATCACACAATTCGTGGATACATAAAGACAATGTGATTTAATTTTCGTTTATTCAACATATGTAAAATGTATGCAATATAAAATGTATACAATATATAACAATATGAAATGTATGCAATATACAAAATATATGAGATATATGAGATATACAAAAGTGATTATTAATATCCCTTACGTAGTAATATATTACAAAGGTATTCTATAATGCCCCCATGGCAGAGTATCGGTCGATTCTGGTACGATATACCGCTTGTCGTCGTACGGACTCAGAGCGATTTTCTTTTCGGACACTGTATAAACTTCGTGCAGCTTGGATCTTATGCACGATTGCTGCCGCGTCATTTCGATCTCATCGTTGAGACACCGCGTGTAATCGTCGAACGTTATCGTTCGCGCTACAACGTTACTTTTGACGCCTTTCGCCTTTTTGGTGTCCTTCTTTCCATCTACTCGCAAAGCGTACATCTTCGCTCTGAGCCCGACGAATTCTGTCATTATAGCACCGTTATTTTCATCCTTCATAAGTCCCGGCACCTTCTTGTTCGCAAGCGGTATACCGTACACATTATCAGCGGGATAATCGCTCGTGTCGAATCTGTCTATATCGCGTTTCATATGCGTGTAAATATCCTCGCACTCGATATGGTAAATTAGACTGTCAGTGTCGGTGTACATAATTTTACACGTATCTCGATATAAAGGTTGCATATACTCGTGGTGAAAATCGTACAAACAGACCTTGGATATGTCGAGGATGCACATACCCACATAAATCGGTTTGTCGAATACCACCTCGAGTTTACGCATCTCGATAGCGACCAGATTTTCGGAAAAAATGCTTCGACTGTGGAAATTCGGTTTCGCGATCAGAGCTTCCACGCCGTAGCGTCCATCCCATTTCGTTAATAATTTCACATCGACGTGATTACGAACATTTTCCATAGTTTTACCGAATACAGCGTTATTCATTAATTTATACAAGTTTTTTTCGAAATCATTTTTTGCGAGTGTTCTAAATTTTGTATTCAATTCGATGTATTTACGGAGCCATGGAGATTGAGCGAATTGTAGCACGCGGTAAATTTTCATGACGCGAAGTCCGTGACGTGTACACTGCTGCAGGTTACGATAATGTATGACGTATCGTTTCTTATCATATAACGTTGCAAGTAGCTTATCTTGCCGCTTGCCGGGCGGCTTATCGCGCGTCGGACAGAAAGGTAGGTCAGTGTGTCTGTCGTGAAGATGTTGCGGATACTCGAGATCGACCTCGAGAATGTAACCCGTGGGCGAATCCTGAGCGATCGCGCTGTAATCAAAATTTGCTGCATCGTCGACCCATTGAAAATTGGCGTAGGGCAATGGCTGACACATCGCCCAACCGTACAGATTATTAACATCAAAGTACATTAAATATGAGGAAGGTTTCGATGGATCGTACGACTGCATGTACTTGTTGTTGGCTCGAGCATATCTATTGGAACATTGGCTCAGACCGCCGCGTATACCGCGCTCGATAAACATAACCATATCAATATCTGTGAGCAGTTCGAATTTGACGCATGTATGTTTCAACATGGCATCCCATGTAAAACCGGGTAAGGTGTAGTAGTACGCGGGATCGAGTCCGTAACTCGTGATGCAACTATCACGAAAATTTTCAAATATATCGGCCAACAACAAGACATCGGTTTTCAAATATAAATCGCTGTATTCGCCCAGGGTTCGAATGGAGAACCGTTGCCAGACGTTCGCGGCGTGCGCATAATCGCTCTCGGATACAGTGTCGCCGGTCAACGAGCTGTAAAATGATTCGCGCGGCGGTAGACACGTGTCATCCAATTTCTCGATGCAATCCACGTATTCGTATGGAAAGACACCTTTCCGCGTCAACAATTCGAAATCTTCGTTTGATAGATTTGTGAAATTTGAACGTAAAATTTTTAATTTATCCCGGCTGAGAAATGATGCCAATTTTTCGAGACTGGTGGTGAGAAATTTATATGAATCGATAAACCTTAATTTCATGTATTTTCGCGATTCTGACCTGTCGGCTGTGTCTTCAACATGTTTTGTAAAAGATATATATTTTTCTTTCGTTATAGGCAACAGATCAACATGCCCTTCATATGCTGTAGCAATTTCTTTGATAATAAAATGTGAGTCGTAGCCTGATAAGTTGTGGAAGACTATGGGGATGGTATACGAATCTTTATAATTCAAATTACAGCGTGAATGCGCGGGACCTCTGTATCGTCCGGTCAGGTGACAATGATCGCGCACTCTTTCGTCATCTGGCGCGAACGGTTTCTCGCATATATGACAATGTGTAGCATTACGATATGCTATCCATTGTTGCTTCGATAAGATCTCCATGGGGACATTCGCGGATAGAATACCCTTTACGCGATGTGCCAAACATTTTAATTTCTCTGCGAACCACGCGATGCAATCCTTATCGCGATAACACCGGTACGCGGATAACGATTCGTCGAACGAGCAACGCACGTAATATGCGATGCTGAATGCCTGATGGTGTTGGTACGTCGACGTTGTCGAATCCGTCTTCTCTAGCGTGCACTCTAGATCGGCGTACACTACAAACGGCATTCGTTCCTTCCTACCGTAATTTTTGAATGCCAACCATTTGAAGTCATCGCTCGGGAGTCGGATGGCGCAATCATTCATCTGTTGACAATCGATGCTATGGGTCTCCAACTTGTCGCTTGAATGAAAGTAATGCAAGCATCTGGAAATTTATCAATCATTTATATTATTCATTTATAAGCATATTGCGCAAACTTGTATACGTACCGATCGCAGAAGAACTTCTTGTGTTGTTTTTTGCTCACTTGTGAGCTCACGAGACGGGACAAGTTCTTAATACAGGCAAAGTGTCCCGCGTCGTCGTCTTCCTGCACGTACAGTAGGTTTACGTGTCTCTCCCTCTTCCTATCGGTGAGTCGTATCGGTAGAATCACCTTTTCTTCTATCCCGTACACATTGATGGATATATTATTTAAAAGTTCAAACTTTTTTATTTGATTTAATGTCATTGGAAAATCAATGTCTTTAATATTCAACACGGTCGTGTAATGCGGATACGACGATTCTCGGCCCACGTGTGTTTCGGCTGGATGCAAAGCAGCGACCACCGACCACGCGAAACATGCATTGTCTTTAGACCGCACATTGATTACCGCTCTCTTGAGTTGTATCTCTTGAGACAATTGGATGTGGCACCCCGCGTGCAATGGGTTATATTTATTCACATTAATTGTAAGATTAAGAATTCGTGACAATGCCCAGCCACTGTCGCGTTCCTGGAATTCTTCGAGCGACGCCAGAGTAGGTTCGATGACGCGCTGTTCATACCACTCACGCAAATCTGATGTATTAAAAAGTTCGCAGTTACGCGTATTAATACTTTTGTTTGCGCGTTTGTCACCAGTAACAAATTCCCCATTGAAAATGGTGTTTACTTTAACGCTGTTGCGCACTCTTAAAATGTCTCGTACGCGCTCGAGCACTATGTCACCAGCGTCTTCCAAAAATTGACGCGGCTCGATATAGTCCGCGTTAATCACCGCACCAGTCAGAAGACGATTTTCAAACGCGGTATCGATTTCTCGCCAAACGAGTCTCTTCGCGCTGTTATTCTCATAGTCACCACCACCACCGAAATGTGTAAATCGTCTTTCCAGTTGATTTTTCACACCCGCGAGTCGCGCGATGCTCGCCACCAAAGATTGTCTGTGTCCGATCGAGAGCCGCGGACGCTTGACCCGACTTTGTTCTTCGAGCCGTTCCACGCACTCGTCGCATCGCTGAGCCCACGTGAAATAATCGCCCAAAGTTGCGACTTGTCTGGATTGCTCCAGCAGTTCGCGTACTATTTGTTTGAATTGTTCCATATTTTATTATATTACATCACATTCCTCGGTCGAACACTTGCACGTAACTCGTTTACACGATACGCAATAGCGTTCATTGTCCTGAACGTGATAATGCCTGGATCTAAAGTCTCTATAATGAATCCCGACACCTTTATATTTTCTGTGCAATTCCCGCTCTTCAGCCACAAACTCGCACCACGCCGTTAAAGCGTTCGGATCTTCCCATCGATCGTAACTCGAATAACGTAAATTGTCTATTGCTATTAACTCAACGCACTTGCCAATGCCTGCAGGGAACGTAATAAACAGAGCATTAATACATTTAACACTTTCAAACATTTCTTCCACATGTTTCATTTTCGTTTTTTCATCCGCTTTTTCATACTGTGATACATCACAGACTTCTTTCAGCGCTCGTCTGTGCACTCTCCGCTTCGCGCTATATGTCCAGCGTTCTCCAAAGAGATCCCACAGACCGCTCTCAACTTCAACACCCTGCCTCACGAAGCGGCCACTGGTTCCGCGTATGCCGAGTTCTCGATTCCGTAAAAACTGTACCGGAGATATCACACGCGTTGCTTCTTTTTCTTCCAGAGCTTCATAAATGTCTTCTAAATACAACCATTCATCCATATTGCCCACACTTATAAATGTTCATTGTGAGCAAATTGGACACAAGTCGCGTGGAATTGTCACGGACATTTCCCGTTCACATCTTGAGCAAAACCGGGCATGTATAGCCTCATGCACATCGGTCACATGCTTCCGAACGGCATACATTAGTCCGATACGTATATCCGAGATGTCGACCATACAGGGGGCACACACTGCCAAAGCACCACCCGTCGAATAATATGAATATATGACGCAAAATTTCGTGCGTCTATTCAACGCGTTTACATGTGCTGCGGACACCACCTTGGTAACTATGTCTATATTGGTCTCACTATAATCGCTAATATAATCGTTATCGTTCGCGAGAGTCTCATCGGATGATTCTTCATCCATTATATGTTCGAAATCAACAACTGTGTGCTCGTTCACAAATCTATCGTTGCAAGCACGGAGATTCATATACTGTCAAAGCACCTACTGAGATCTTGCGCTCTTCCGGGCCGATTTTATACCTTCATTTGTCTCTTTCTAACTAACTAACACCGATTATCGCAAAAGTCTTCTTGGAAGAATAATATGGTGATCGTTAGGGGGTGGCTTCGCGGAGTCGCCGCTACTTATCAAAGGATTGCTTGCAGGTCCATGCAAGTCAACCCCGATATCATAACATTAGCGGCCAGATATCGGCGCTCGAAAGGGGTAGAATCAGATATTTTGTTTCAGTCAGATTTGTTTAATCTTAGGGGTAGAATTATGTTTCAGAAAGTCTTCCGGGGTACGTTAGATATCTTATCGCGTCACAGCAGCCAGGTATCGGCGCTCAAAAGAATCACGTTTCGCAAATTTGTTTATTCTTAGGGGTAGAATTATGTTTCATAATCTTATCAAAAGTCTTCCTGGAAATTGGGGGTGAGGGGGTGCGACAAGGGTTGTATTGCCGATAGCGGCTGGATCATGTATCGCTGGTTTTGATAACTCTAAAGTCTTCCTGGAAATTGGGGGTGAGGGGGTGCGACAAGGGTTGTATCGCCGATAGCGGCTGGATCATGTAGAATTATGTTTCAGTCATATCAAAAGTCTTCCTGGAAATTGGGGGTGAGGGGGTGAAGGTGCGACAATCGCCAGGGATTGTATTGTCGATAGCGGCTGGATCATGTATCGCTGGTTTTGATAACTCTAAAGTCTTCCTGGAAATTGGGGGTGAGGGGGTGCGACAAGGGTTGTATCGCCGATAGCGGCTGGATCATGTAGAATTATGTTTCAGTCATATCAAAAGTCTTCCTGGAAATTGGGGGTGAGGGGGTGCGACAAGGGTTGTATCGCCGATAGCGGCTGGATCATGTATCGCCGGTTTTGATGACCGAGCAACCCCTTCCCGCGTGACGTCATACCCCCTCGCCCGCAGAATACCCCCTCGCCCCGCTCCCCCCTCGGAGGACCTGGCTTAGAACCGGCCTAGTATAGCTACTAACGTTGAAACATAATTTTATAATTAAACTCGACAAAGCTATTTGTTATTGTCTTACCTGCGACAATTGGACTGACGTCACTAATCAAAGTTATCTCGGTGTGACCATTCACTATCTAACGGATGAGCTAAACATGAAGACTGGCTGTATTCGTATTTTTCCTTTATATATAAATCATACTGCTGAATATCTTGCAGAGTCTTTAAATGCAATTATCGAAGAATTTAAATTAGATCGCTCAAAAATTACAGCGATTATTACGGATAGCGCAGCAAATATAAAGCTGGCGATAGAGAAAACAATAGGAAAGCATAAACATTTGTTTTGTTTTGCACACATTTTGTCGCATATTGTACCTGACGCACTATCCAGTATATCTGATGCTCAAGAAATTATTCAGAAAGTGAAAAAAATTGTCACCATTGTAAGAAGAAGCATTGTTGCATCGGACGAACTAAAAAACTTACAACTTCGTAGTGGAAAAACAGAAGGAACTGTATTAACATTTATAAATGATGTAGCAACTCGCTGGAATTCTACATTATATATGTTAGATAGATTTCTTGAGTTAGAAAAGTATGTTTATCCTGTAATATTAAAATGTGAGAATCCTCCGGATATGTTAAGACATGACGAAATTAAAACATTGAAAGAAATGATATCTATTATGAGACCAATCGAACGTGTCATCACTGAAATTAGTGGAGAATCATATCCAACTTGCAGTGTTATCATTCCTTTAGTGCGTTGTATGAATGTCGTAATTTTTTCCAACCAACCTGATACAAAAATTGGGATTACGTTTAAAGAGAAATTACAAGCAGCAGTTGAGAACCGATGCAAAAATTTGGAAAATAATAAAATAATCAGCATTGCAACAATACTGGACCCTCGTTTCAAAAGATTACATTTTGAAAAAGCTTTAACCGCAGCAACTGCAATACATCATATTGAATCAGAATTAAAAAAATATGGATCACAAAATAATCCACAAATTAATATCACACAATCAAATATTGAAATGGCTGTTAGACAAGGCAATTTATGGGATTTTCACGATCATTTAGTATCAAGAAATAATAGTAATACAGAAGAATTAAATGAAATAAAACAATATTTGAAGCAGCCTGTTATTGAACGAAAAGAAGATTTATTCGAATACTGGAAATCCATGAAACATATTTTTCCAACTTATATATCAAGAAGCAGTGAGATACATTAGTATACTTGGTACTTCAGTTCCATCGGAAAGAATCTTCTCTCAAGCTGGTAATATTAAAAACGATGAACGAAGCAGATTAACAGGCGAACATTTAAATATGCTATTATTTCTCAGTTCGCTTACTGACGAAGACTGGGTATTGGAATAAGGCCAATTATAAAGCTTTCTATTGGGAAAACTAATACATTGAACATAATGATTCCATTGTGAATTTCTTTATTGTGATTAAGTTCATAATCATTAAATTATATTTATCTTTATGTTAAGAAAAACTAATGATTAAACAATCGGTTAATTTTTCAAGAATTTGAAACGATTCTAATTGTAAGTGTTGCATATAATATTATATATGAGTCTGTCAAAACATTAAACATGTTTCAAATTTTTATTAAAAAGTTTTTATGTGCAATTTATAATAAAAATATGTATTCTCTTTTAATATACTATATTTTTGTTCTACTATTATTTTAAGTGTATTATTCTTAATACATACATGTATTTCTGTTCTTCTATTAAATACTGTACAAAATACGTGATCCTATTAAAACACTGCTCCTATCTTTTAATTCTTTCATTTTCATTAATTTTATCTTTATTTCAAATGATTTAAAAACATCCTGAAATATTATATGTACATACTCAATATATCTTAAGGCATTCCATAAAATCTGAATACATTTTGATTTTGTTTTGTATGTACTGTTAAGGTAAATAGAATAATTGATTGATATCAACAGTTGTGTCAATATATGTATAATTTTAATGTATTTATAAATATATATATATATATATATATATATATATATATATGAGCAAAAATATAACATACATCTTCTTATGCATATGTTTATACGTTATGCAAGTTTGTTTGGATTATTAGGGCTATCGCACGCAAAATTTGTATAGCTGCATATGTATAGCACAAAATTGTCTGGACCAATGAACGTCAAACATAAAGTCACCATTTATATAACATACATTAAAGAATATTTATTTTAATAAATAAAACTGCATTTTTGCCAAATACATTTTTAATTATAGATAACATCATATATAGGGTGTATTTTCCTTTAAATTTAAAAAAGTCGTCTTTATTGCGTTTTTTCCTAAAATTTAAACGATTAATCGAGACATCGATTATTTTTTCGTATATAATCGATGTCATTTCAATTTTTTTCTTGTTTACTCGATACTTTAAACATCGATTTATTTTTTAACATCGCCCATCCCTACACAGGATCACGTCGGATCGTTGACCGTGTGCAAAGTGCTACCGTACTCTTCGGTTAGGAACTCACTATATGTATGTTCATGCGTGCATTGCTTCCACTCAGAAACGTTGCGCCATTCCGTTTATTCGTTTTCCGCGAAGTATTCTTTGTATACACAATTGGCAGGCGCCTGACTTTTCCGAAAATTGCCTCTCTGGTTAACGATCTCGAAGAATTTTCGTTATTTATTAAATGCAATTCCTTGTGGAAATTAAGCCCTCGCTTTTTGCGACGATCTACTATGCCAGTGATATTATTGTCTGTGGTTTACCTTGGATTCAACACGCATCTATAAACCGTTATTCCTCGTACTGGTTTTCGTATTTTGCCAAGCCATACATCTTCTATAATTTAGATAAAGGGCATAGAGGGATAAGCATGTAAAAATTGCCCCCGCAAGTATGAAGTTGATATTGGCGTCGTAAGTTGATACCCATATGACCTTGAATTCCTGCAAATATTGACTTCGAAATTATATTTTTGAACGAGTTATGAAGGAAGAAAGGAAAAAAGAAAAAATTTCTTTCTCGAAAATGGCTCGATCAATTTTTATGAAAAAAATATATGTTGTAAGTATCAATAATAGTGTTTAAAAGAAAATGTTTTGTAATTTTTGAACAAACATACAGCTGAAAAAAAATTTTTGAACTTTTCAAAAATAATTTTTTTTGTGTCCTTTAGAGTGACACCTTTAATTTTTTTCTGCAAAAACATTGTACTAGTATGTATTTTAACATATAATTTTTCCAGATTTAAAAAATGTTTTGGAGTAAAAAAATAAAAATCATGGTCGTGTCACCTAATGCTTGAAGTAACGCCTTGAAGCTCCGGTTAAGAAAACAATCGCATACATACACGCCCGCCCGCCCGCCCGCACGCACGCACGCACGCACGCACGCACGCACGCACACATACATAAACAATTCCGCGACTGCAATGTTAATTATGAACAATATGTTTATTTAAAAACAAGTCATCTGCAGTTAGTCTATAAGAATAATAGTTTCCAGAGTTCATCACGTGGAGGTTGCAGAATGATTTTTATCGGGGGAGTGAGGACTTTTTGATGTAAGTCTCTTTGCCTCTCACAAAACGGGATGTTTTATGATGTGAGTCCCCCCGCCTCTCACAACACGGGGTGCCTTTTTTAATATCCCCTTGCCTCGTATATTATCGTATATTTCTAATTGCGCCGCAAATGGATATAGGCACCGCCGAAGGTCGTTCAGATCAGAAAATGTAAAAATCATTGCACAAAAAGTTCATGATGTAATGATTTTTTAATCTTCGTCGTTATCAGATTCGATTACTAGTATAAATCTATTTTTATTAAATACGTCAGTCAAAATCTCAATTTGTTTGAGAATTCTTGATAAATAACGTGCATGTGACAAATAATAAATAACTGTGGCAATACGGGATCAGCAACCCACAGTTCCTCTTCCATTAGCACATACAGTGATTTTATAAGATACAAGCCTAACAGTATCGGCATTTCTGGAGTGACAGAATACACATGTGAATTTGTATTACATCATGAACTTTTTGTGCAAAGATTTTTATATTTTCTGACCTGAAAGTTTAAAATTTGAATTTGTAATAATACAATTACAAAAAGGATTATTCTTCCTATACGTATTGTAAATTTAATTTCGCAATCTGTTTACTTACAACACAAGAAATTAATTTTATTTTTATACTGCAAATTTACGTATAAAAAATTACAACTATTATAATAAATCCCAAAATGACTTACAATGATAGTTGTAATTTTACACAACAATTTTTTAGTGTGCAATACTAAAAGAATTATTTCGCAATCATAATTAGAATATGCATTTTTGCTGTGTGGCATAATTGAACATTTTTATAAGAATTTGTGTTTCTCATCAAATCAATTATTACATTTTTTTCATTTCATTTTGTCATATTTAGACAATATATAATATTATATAATATAATATATAATATTAATAAATGTGCTCGCGCGATACATGTAGAGTGTTTCTTAAAGAAAAAAGCGCGAGAGGTATCGGAAGGAACGAGACACGCATAGAGACACCGCGGTGTCTCTACAGCTATCTCACCTGCACGCCCTGCATTCAAGCGGCGAGAGTGAAATAGCCGTAGGGACATCGCCAGCCGCGAGCACGTCTTACATTGCTTTCTCCTTCGATTGTGCATCTTGCGATAAAGATGCGACATCGGACGGCCTCCCACTACTTTTTCCCTTCGCTCCTCGATCCGCGCGTCTAGAGACACACGTATGTACGCGCTTCGGTGTGTACGTTCGTCGCGTTCGGCTGTCACACACCCATACCAGCCGCCGAGGGACACCATTCCTGTCGGTCAGTGTACATGGATGATCTCTTCGGTGGAGCAGATACTATAGAAAAAGCATAAGAAACTGCTCTTCAACTATTCCGGATCTGCATGGCGGACGGTTTCTCGCTAAAGAAATGAGTTAGTAATAAACCTAGTGTTTTAAAATTCATTCCAATCAAGAATCAGATTAGTTCTGTCTCAGTTCAAATCGACAGCGGCATGATCGTCCACGCTCTTGGCTTGTGTTGGCAACCTACGATGGACACATTTCAATTTACTTTAAAACTTTCATCCTCGGAGTGAACAACGAAGAGAACCATTTTATCAACTATCGCGAAACTTTTTGATCCGCTTGGATTTCTATCGCCAATTATTATTTATGCTAAAATCTTAATTCAAGAACTTTGGACTATTCGTTTAGACTGGGATGATCCCCTACCGACTCATGTAGTTAATAAGTGGACAAATTTTGTTGAAAGTCTTCAAGACATGCCTTCACTCAGTTTTCCCCGTTGGTTAGGACTTAAGTCGGATTCTCTATTAGAGATCCATGGATTTTGTGATGCCTCCCAACAAGCCATCGCCGCAGTAATTTATTGCCGGTGTTCTTCTTCTGACGAAAATGTTATCTCTAATTTAGTATGTTCAAAAACAAAAGTAGCTCCTTTAAAAAGATTAACTATACCACGGCTGGAATTGTCTGCTGCCATTCTTCTTACTAAGCTAGCGTCTCATGTTATTAAAATGCTTGAAGCAGAGAAATTACCGATTTATCTTTGGACAGATTCCAATATTACCCACACATGGATTAGCAATCACTCTTCCAAGTGGAAAGAGTTTGTACACAATCGTGTATGTTTTATACAAGAAACTTTACCTGGCGCTAAGTGAGGTTTCGTGCCCGATAGTGAAAATCCTGCGGATCTAGCTACGAGAGGTCTAACTCCCTCTCAATTCTCAAACAGTGCGATTTGGTGGAAAGACCCTCAATGGTGGAAAGACCCTTCAATCTCTTGGCCCCAAAAACCACAATTGCAAACACAGTCAACACTTCTAGAAGAACGGAAAGTGAATGTTACTACAAATCTTAAGATTGTAGAACCGTGGGACTTGCTTTGCAGGTACTCAAGCCTGACAAGGCTGCTGCGTATCACCGCAATTTGCAAACGAGTAATCTCTCGACTTAAAGGAACCCCTAATTCATCTCTTGTTACTCCAATATCTACGAAAGAGATAAATAATATCCGTCTATACTGGATTAAGATTGTTTAACTATCAGCCTTCGATCAGGAACTCAAAATAATTTCTAGCGGAAACTCCTTTCCCAAATCTCATCCATTGATAAGACTCACACCGTTTGTGGATAAATCGGGTCTCTTGCGAGTAGGAGGACACTTACAGATCTCTTCCTCAAAACAGCAAACATCTGTTGATACTTCCAAAAGATTCACATTTCTCAAGACTGTTAATTTCGGACGCTCATTTTAGAACTTTACACAGCGGTACACAGAGTACACTCGCTTATCTACGCAATAACTATTGGATTCTCGGAGGTCGTCTTCCTATCAGCAGTTATATCCTCAAATGCGTAAAATGCGCTTACTACCGTCAAAGGAGAGCTCAACAAATCATGGGCCAACTTCCTGCCGAACGAGTTACTCCTACGAGTCACGCCCTTTCGCTACAATTGGAGTGGACTATGCTGGACCATTCACTCTTAAAACTTGAAGAGGACGAAACGCAAAAACGCACAAGGCATACGTAGCCTTATTTGTGTGTTACTCGACTTCGGCCGTTCATATCGAACTCGTCACTGATTATTCTACAGACGCTTTTGTAGCGGCCTTCAAACGGTTTACTAGCAGACGAGGGATCTGTATCACTCTTATGAGCGACTGTGGAACTAAGCTAAAGGGAGTCGACGCAGAACTTCAACGCCTATTTTCTTTTTCATCTGAAGAATTGGGAAAACTTGCTGCATTACTTGCCAAAGATGGAACGAACTGGAAATTCAATCCTCCTGGAGCTCCTCACTTTGGAGGGAAGTGGGAGGCAGGAGTCAAGTCGGTTAAATTTCACCTCAAGAGAATGGTTGGAGAATCTATGTTAACTTACGAAGAAATGACTACACTGTTATGTCAAATTGAAGCCGTACTCAATTCGAGACCTTTATGTCCCCTCACTGATGATCCTGATGATATGACGGCTTTAACTCCAGGACATTTCATCATGGGTTGTGCACCCACCACTATACCTGAACCCTCATTAGAAGTAGTCAAGACTGCTCGACTCTCGAGATGGCAACTGATCAGACAAATGCTCGACTGTTTCTGGAAGCGTTGGTCATCCGAATGCCTACAAAGGTATTACTCAATTTACAAGTGGAGCAAGGAGTTACCCCCTTTGAAACAAGGCTCCCTGGTTCTAGTCGTGGACGGACGGTATCCTCCCTCAAAATGGCCTCTTGGACGAATTGTCGATACTCATCCTGGTAAGGATGGACATACTAGAGTAGTCACGGTGCGAACAATAACGTCTGTGTTGAAATGCCCAATTGTAAAAATTTGCTCTCTTCCGATTACGGTTGATACTCTCTAATTGATTCGTTAACAAAAGTTAACGAAGGCGGGCGGAATGTTCGCGCCAAAGTATCATGATCGCCGAGTAGCCACGTAGCGTCATGGCCAGCGTTCGAGGGAGATCGCGAAGGCTTCGTCGGCCTGGCGTAATCACGCATGCGTTCGTTGTGTTGGTTTCACGTAGAGGCGCGGCGATTTTCGTGTGTTTGAATTTACGAAGCGATCGCTTTTCCCGAATCTGTGACTTTCTTTAATAATTTGTTGTATCTTATCGTATTTGTGCACGGACTTTCTCAAAAAAGAGCATCTTTTTAAGACGGCGTATCTGATAATCAATTATCTCTCTGGTGGCCGTGTATCTATCCGAAGATCGGGAAAGTCTCTGGTCCTGCCGGGCTCTGGAAAGTATCTCGCCTGCAGGATCGGTCTCCGGATCCAGAAGCTTCTCGAGCGCTCTAAGTTAAAAATAAGTGACCACTATATCTATTTCGAATCATTCATGAATATTATCAAGATCCTACGAGAATTATCTCAATCTCACGATTTATGTATAGATAATTAGATAGTTATCTATTATCTGTTTTATATTAACTAACTAGAGCAATTTATGTTACACGCGGTTATTTATTTACAGCATAAAGTTAATTCTTATATATAATAAATAAAATAATTGAGAATCATCAAAATTAATATAATTTCCAATTATATTAATTTTGATGATTCTCAATTACTTTATTTCCATATAATTATAATTTTCAGCTACTTTGAAATAATACTTTTCGTCTGTTATTTCTATTAAATATTTAATATAAGTTCTCCTAATTACGCTAATTTATGTATTACTGATTCGAATTATAAATGTTTACCGTATGAATTAGTTTCTTATTTTTGCACAGAATTCAGATTTAAGATTAATGTGTTTAACAAATCATATATCTCTTACAGATTCTTATGTTAATGACATTGATTTCTAGATAAATAAAAATACATTCTAATTTATTGTATTCTTCACGATAACAGAAGTGATCCCCAAGCTCGGACAGTGCGCACGACCGAGAATATTGAGGCTATGGCCCGTAGTGTGAGACAGAATCCATCGACCTCAACTCGACGCCGATCGCAGCAACTGGCCATTAGTCGCACCAGCCTGAGGAGAATATTGCACGAAGACCTCGGATTATTCGCCTACAAAGTCCAGATGACTCAGGAGTTGAAAGCAAATGACCATTCGCTTTAATATCCATTCGCTGTGTGGGCCATAGACCAGCTCAATAATGACGTCGATTTTTGTCGAAAAATCATCTTTTCAGACAAAGCGCATTTCCATCTCGGGGACTATGTAAACAAGCAGAACTGCCGGATTTGGGGTTCGGAAGTCACACGTAATCGTAGAGATGCCAATGCATCCACCAAGGGTGACAGTTCGGTGTGGATTTTGGAGTGGTGGCATAATTGGCCCATTTTTTTTCGAAAATGCTGCTGGAAACGCCGTTACCGTCAATGGCGACAGAGCTATGTTGACCAACTTTTTATGGCCTCAAATCGACGCTATGAATGTGGACGACCTTTGGTTTCAACAAAATAACGCCACATGCCATACAAGCCGACTGACAATCGATCTCTTGCGCACCAAATTTAACAACCGAATAATCAACTGTTTTGGAGATGTCAATTGGCCTGCGCGGAGCTACAATTTGACGCCGTTAGATTTTTTTCTGTGGGGTGCCGTTAAGGATCGATATTATGCGGATAATCCAGAGTTCCTGCTTTAAAACATAACATTGTGACTGTTATTGGCGAGATAGGCGGCGAAATCATCGACAAAGTGCTTGAAAACTGGACTCACAGGATGGCTTACTGTAAGGCCAGCAGAGGGAGCCATATGAACGAAATTGTTTTTCATTCTTAAATCGGAAACTCCAACCTTGACAATAAACAAAAAATTTTCAAAAAATATTGATGTAGACTCGTTTTATAGCGTTTTTAAAAACGAACTTTTAAATGGCCCACCCTTTATATATGGGGTAAAGTTTGTCAACCGAGCCACCGGCCTGCCCATAATTGTTTTTATCGCAGAAAAACTACCTTGTGCCTAGAGATAGCTGTAGGTAAGAGCTATGGAAAGCTGTGTGCAACCTTGCAAAATTCAATATAGCGGAGCCAAAATGGTGGTCAAAACATTTGAAATCCATGAACGGGTTCAATAAAATTTTCAGAAAACGAAGAAAATCCGTCGCAAAAAAACCGTCTCGCACCTAGAGGTAGCTCTGGATTAGGGCTATCGGGACCATGTGCAACTTTGCGGAATTCAAAATGGTGGTCCCAAGATGGCGCTTCAAAGTGCCAAAAATCTCTTCGTTCTTATAGGAACTTTGGATCTTCAGCTCATTCGTGATTAAAACAGCTCTAAAATAACCTTTTAGAGTTAATAGTAGGTTGACCACGAATCAGTAGCTGGGTGATCAAAATTTGGGATGGTAATCCAATATGGCGGCCGAAAACTTCATTTACGCACCTCAAACTACTGACAATTGACGGGATCTACTTGAAAATGGTTGCGCGGGTGGTTCATGGACTGTATATGACAAATCCGATCCCAAAAAAGCAAAATTCAAAATGGCGATGATCAGAATTCAAGATAATGATCCAATATGGCGACCGATCTACTCCTTTACGAATTGTAAATCACTGGAAATTCAGCAGTTCCACTAAAAAATGATTGCATGTATGATTTTGGGACTGCTCATCATAGATCTGACTCACAAGGGAACGGTCGCAGGTGTCCCTCACCGATTTCAACGAGCTTTGGATATGTTGTAGAGCATCAAAAAATATTAGAAAAAATATTTTTTTTAGCGGCGTATCTCGACGTTTAGGGGTTGAAACAACCCCTCGAAGATAATTGTTTTTTTTTTGTTTTTTACGAATATCTTGGAAAATATGAGGAATATGAAAAAATGTTTTATACAAAAGTTTTACAGTATTTTATACTCTTTACAACTGTGTACTTACATTTTTCAAAAATGTTAAATTTTTTATTTACCCCAGCCCTACTTCTTATTTTGCAAAATTAAAAAATTTTGTAACAACAAAAATTATAGATTATTGAGAGCCAAATCCATCCGTATATATTAATGTATGGGTTCCGCGATTCAATTTTTCAAAAAACGAGATGATATTCTCGTGCTATAGGCGCCGCGCTGTAAATAATATTGCATTATTTATTTTTAGTTGCGCCACATTTAACAACTGCCTCTTGTACAATATCTTCTTATATAACATAAAAATGGATTAAGTCTAATGACATAATATGCAACATATTACACGATTTATTATCTAGTAATGTATTTTATAATTTAAATAATTTTATTACTTAATTTTTCAATTTTACGCATTGTGAGTTACTATAATGCACTTCGTGTCGGAAAATTTAAGAAATTGAAAAAACTTTTTGGCGTGTTTAAAGAATTCAATTTTTTGGAAGTAACAATATTACTTTTTTTTTCAAAGTACGTATCCTGAAATATTTTAGTCTAAAAGGAATTTTTTTAAATTAAAAAATTATAACAGTTATGAATTCTTAACTAAAATAACGTTTTTTTTTTCAATTCTTTACTCCAGTTTAAATTTATAAAAAATAAATAAAATATAATATAACTTCTTCAATGGTAAGAACTTCTTTTTAAAATTTTATGATATAATTACATATTTAATTATATAATTTAATATATTATAATTATATAATTTAATACATTATAATTATATAATTTATTTTGATAAACTATTTGAAATATTGTTTGTAAAATATTATTTAACAAGTGAAAATGAAAGAAAGAGTAAAGGAAGAAAGGAAAACAGTTTGAAAAGAGTGTTACAAACATAATTTTATATGAATAAAAATTTTTTATTAGGCAGAAATAAAAGAATACCAACATTTGTTGCATGGATAAAGAAAACTGCCAAAAACCTTACCAGTATTCATGATTTGGAAATTTATCTTTTTTAAAAAAATCAGTACAAAATTTGTATAAACGTATTACTGTAAATATGTTATATTTATGGCACGTATTCATCACAAAAATGATGTTCATGGAAAAAATGTGTTATACAAAGTGATTTTTTACATCAAGAACAAATTACAGCAGTTTCACCACAAATATTGCATTTTACTTTAGAATTGTTTTTAAAATAAAATTCAACTGGTGTTTCAAACTCTGTTGGTCTATTTTGTATATATCCACTTTTAAACCACGCATATTTAAACAAGTTTTGAAATCTGGGTGATGAGAATTGATTATGTGTTAATGATTGCAATTTCAAAATATTATTTCTGACGATCTAAAGCAAGATCTAACAACATAACTGTATCAGAAAAGTGTTTAACAAAATTTTTCCACAGGCGAAAGCCGTAGACATCTAACGGTTGTATTTTTCCTGTCGTACCTGCCGGGATAGTTAGGATACTAATATCTGTTACAGAATCTGGTCTAGTTTCTGAAAGTACGTCAATGTCCACTCCATGAATCTAATAATAATACTGATTTTGGACTGACATTCGGAAAAAATACTTCTTTTAACCAAGTTTTTACATGACCTGATGTTAATTTGCCTGATGTTGAAGCCGTAACGAAAATATTAGGCGCGTTGAATAATGTATTCTGTACTCTCGGACCAAATGTTCCTGTAACTTCTTTTAATACTATGAAAAGAGGTGATAATAATCTACCATCATCCGAAATAGTAGGTTGTATCGTATAACTGTGCGTGGTTGCTGATACAGATTGTACTACGGATTCTACCTTTTTTACACCTTTGTAAATTAAAGTACGACCAGAGTGAAGTTCTAATTGGAATCCACTCTGATCCGAGTTATAAATATTTTCCACTCCATATCGATCAATATAATGTTTTGCGTTTGTAATAAATGTATCGCATTTATTTTCCAAATCTGGTTTTGATATCAAACCTTTTTTGGTTATAAATTTTGTTATTTTCCGAGACACAATAGTATGTATTTTTTTTAATCTTTTTACCCATGTTTCTGAAGCACTGAATCCTGGCACATTTTTATTTTCTTGTGCTCGAGAAGCCCATCGAGCGATATCAATATCATGGATAATAATTCCCCTCTCAACTGCTTCATTGAAATGATTTAAGACGTATTGAGAAATTCTTTTTAATTTGTCATATCTACTACCACCTTCATTGATTTGGTCTTCCCATCGTCGTAGTTGCCGTATCGATGTAACTTTTTTAAACTTTTGTCTAACTCCTTCAAGTGATCTTGGTCTTGTTTTACCGCTTTTCCAGTATTCCACAGCTTCCCTCTTATAGTCATATGATATCGTTTGTTCAGTAGAACTACAGATAACTTCTTCTGGGAGATATACTTCATTTTGTTCTGCCTCTAATAAATCAATTTTTTCCGCTTCTGGAATCCCGTATTCGTCATAAAAATCTAACGGTTCTTCTTCTTCTATTTCATATTCTTGTTCGTCTTTTATTTCCCGCAGCATATATTCAATTTTTTCATTCACTTGTCTTTCTTGCGAAGTTATGGGACTTTGGGGAACGTTGAAACTCATGAAAGTTATAGAAAGTAAGAATACTACATTGTATGGATTAAACTGCATCATTCTAAAAAAATATTAAAATTAAATATAAAACTCTAATTATGTATAAAAATAATAAATTTAATATATATAAATCATAGACTTCATAAATAATACAATTGTCTTTAGGCGTTAATTATATCGCCTCTTTATTTCTTGAAAAAATATATTATTGAATAAAAAATAAATAAAATTCTTATTTAAACGGAATAATTGACAATTCAGTACTTATTTCGTCTCATTTCATCGTATATTAATTATGTTACATTAATAATTTCACGAACTTTTATAATTACAATAATCAAAATTAATCAAAGATTGACAAGAGTAAGAAAGTAATAAAAGTTAATAACAAATACTTGTTCAAATGACAGTACACAACATACACTTTTTAGATTACTAATTTACGAGATGGAAAGACGGACGTTTATAACGACAGACGTCTGTTACGGACGCTTATATCTGATTATAACTTTGCACACGACACGAGTGAATTCTATTCCTAGATGCCTGGATGAAGTTACACAACGCAAAATATTATGCGTACGAAGTCCGAACCGTTTTCCTTGACCTGTTGATTTCCTTGATGCGCTTTGATCTGGTTGTGCATATTGCATATTGCGGATGGAAATCAATCACATTATATCATTAGACTTAATCCATTTTTATGTTATATAAGAAGATATTGTACAAGAGGCAGTTGTTAAATGTGGCGCAACTAAAAATAAATAATGCAATACTATTTACAGCGCGGCGCCTATAGCACGAGAATATCATCTCGTTTTTTTTTTTTTTTTTTCGCGGAACCCATACATTAATATATACGGATGGATTTGGCTCTCAATAATCTATAATTTTTGTTCTTACAAAATTTTTTAATTTTGCAAAATAAGAAGTAGGGCTGGGGGTAAATAAAAAATTTAACATTTTTGAAAAATGTAAGTACCACAGTTGTAAAGAGTATAAAATACTGTAAAACTTTTGTATAAAACATTTTTTCATATTCCTCATATTTTCCAAGATATTCGTAAAAAACGAAAAAAACAATTATCTTGTTTCAACCACTAAACGTCAAGATACGCCGCTAAAAAAAATATTTTTTCTAATATTTTTTGATGCTCTACAACATATCCAAAGCTCGTTGAAATCGGTGAGGGACACCTGCGACCGTTCCCTTGTCAGTGGCCTATTTTGAAACACCTTACAGCACATACATTGATTGAAGAAGATTTTACATATCTCAAGTTAACATCAGAGGATATAATTGTATAAAGAATTGGTTTAATTTTTTTTTCTAAAATTCAGGAAATTTGTCCTATTAAAGAAGAAAAAATTGTGAGCGAGTTACATCTTCTACTCAATGCAGATGATTTAACAGATGGTACGTTTACAAAAAAATGTTTGTATTCACACGAAATTATTTACTTTCTATGTTTTCAGACGCTAAAGTTGTAATACAAGTTTTGTTGCTATCTCATCTCATTCCTCCAAAAGGGAGAATTCGCATTAAAAAAGAACATTTTAAATCATCTATAAGTGAATGTAAAAATAGCATGATAGTACATGCAAAGATAAGAAGTTTTCAATGCGTGCGTGCGTGCGTGCGTGCGTGCGTGCGTGCGTGCGTGCGTGCGTGCGTGCGTGCGTGCGTGCGTGCGTGCGTGCGTGCGTGCGTGCGTGCGTGCGTGCGTGCGTGCGTGCGCGCGTGCGTGCGTGCGTGCGTGCGTGCGTGCGTGCGTGCGTGCGTGCGTGCGTGCGTGCGTGCGTGCGTGCGTGCGTGCCTGCGTGCGTGCGTGCGTGCATCTTGCATATATTACTGCTATGTATATATTTAAAAAATACATATACGAAAAATTAATAAAAGAACTTATTTTCAGATACCTGGCGATATTAATCGTATTCAGGAAGAAAAAGTAAAACGAGCACAACATTTAGAATTAACTGTACAACCATATGTAATAGTTGTTGGTCTTACTCTTGCAGAAGTAAATGGATTCTATGTTTGCATAGATAAGGTATTATATGAAGTTTCAACGGCATTAAAAGCAGTTGATTTATGTTTCAAAATATTTCATGTATTTGATGTTAATTATTCACCAGAAAGTGAGCACATTTGGTATGTACTGCAGCTTTGTCTTTACAAGTTTTCTACAAAATATGATAAACAAATTTCGTACGTAATGCCAATTATTAATAATAATACTCTCAACTCCATGACAAATTAATCACTTTATTTTAGATGTATGCTATATTATTTTATGTTATATTTCAAACAGTATATTAATTATTACTTCGATAGTTTTTTAAGTTATTTTACTTATAAATATTACTTATTCCTTTAACTACATAGACTACTAAACATTAAAAAAGATTATTGTATAATTATCTGCCATAACATGTATATGTGTTCGTTTTGCGATAATAATTCTTTAACAGTCACATGTCTCATAGCACATTTAAAAATGGTGCACAACGCCTCACATTCTACTTTTATATGTAAACAAGACAATTGTATGCGTACCTTCATAAATTTATATTCATTTAAACGCCATTTAATACTAAAACATCCCAGTCAAAATAATACAAATGTTTCTGTTGTATCTGAACTGCATTCACTAAATAATAATTTGTCAGAACTTTTACAAATTGATGACTTGTTTAAAAAGTACACTAATGCTGAAGATTTATTAAGCACAGAGGCTTGCGAACAAATAATGAACGATCCGTCAATAACGTTAAAAAAATTTGATGATATAGTAACAAGAAACGCTGCTTTATTTGTTTTAAAATTATATTCTGATAATTCTTTATCGCGTTCGCTTGCACATAAAATAATACAATATGTAAGTAATTTTTATAAATCAACTATTGCAATTATTATACATAAATATGAAAGTACAGAGAGTGAGCGAAATGTATCATTTAGTATAAAAGATATGTGCACAATTTTACAAAATGCTTTTGCTCAGTTCAAAACTGAACATCTAACATTACAATACTTTATACAACGCGGTTATCTAATTATGCCACAGTTTAAAGATATTGCCACTGCATTACATCCAAAACGTATAAAAACACACATAGGCATGCATGTAACAAATAAATCATTACAACTTATTCCTTTGAGACTTGCATTAAGCAGATTCTTACAGTTACCAAATATTTTGCAGATGATAATAAAACACACGTGTGAAAGTAAATGTAATGACATATTAACTTCTATTGTTGATGGAACTGTTTGGAAACTTATTGAAGAGCAATATGCAGAAAAAATTGTTTTGCCTTTATTACTATATTTCGATGATTTCGAAATTAATAATCCTCTTGGCTCTCACAGTGGGGTACATAAAATTGGTGCCGTATATTGTACTATTCCTACTATTCCAAATGAATATTCAAGTATGCTTGAAAATATCTTTTTGCTTCAATTACACAATGTGAAGGATCATTCACAGCTAGGAAACAAAAGTATATTTTGTAATCTAATAAATGAAATTAAGGATCTAAAAAGTAATGGTTTAGTTGTAAACGTTAATAGTAGACAATATAAAATATATTTTGCGTTAGCAGGCATTGTAGGAAATAACTTAGAGCTTCATACAATTTTCGGTTTCTCCAAAAGTTTTAATTCATTATATTCGTGTAGAGCTTGTTTAGCTGATAAAATCACTCTTCAAAATCAAATATCAGAAGATTCTGAAATATTAAGAACTCGCTTAAATTATGCTGTTGATTGCGCTTCAAATACTCATGATATCCAAGAAGAATGTATTTTCAATACAATTTCTAATTTTCACGTAATTGAAAATATATGTTTTGATGTCATGCACGATATTTTCGAAGGCATCTTCCGATACAAAATTCCAAAAATTTTAAATTATTTTGTAAGCACGGAAAAGGTATTTTCTTTAGACACTTTGAATGATAGAGTACGTCTTTTTAATTATTCTACTAGTAATGATACGAATATTCCGCCTGTCATAAATAAAACATCATTAAAAAATGCACATCTTTTAATTTCAGCATCAGAAATGTCTACTTTAGTTCATTTTCTAGGCTTAATTATTGGTGATTTAGTACCTCATAAAAATAAAGTTTGGGAGCTGTATATCATTTTTAGAGAAATTATATGTATAATAATGTCACCCATAGCAACAAAAGATACTTGTAACTTACTCGAAAATTTAATTTCAGAACATCATAAACTTTATTTAAGTCTTTTTAAAGAAGCATTAAAACCAAAACATCATTATTTAATACATTACCCGCGAATAATAATGAGGATGGGCCCTTTGAAACACTTATCTTGTATGCGTTTTGAGGCTAAACATAAACAGATAAAACAATACGCTAAAATGGTAACATCGCGACGGAATCCACCATACACTTTAGCTTTTTAAATATCAATTAGAATTTGCACATCGATTGATTAATAACAAGGGCTTCGAGAATCGCTTTTCAATAGGCGTTATTTTAAAAGATACCATAATACAACTACAGAATTATAATGATTTTAAACATACGTTAACTACAGATATTAATGAAAATTATTTTCCTGTATCGTGGTTAAGTATTAATGGGACCACATTTAAATCTGGTATGAGCATAGAAATAGGCACAGACGGTATATTTCGTTTTTTTTTGGTCTCATTCAATATATTATAACAAATACAGATCAGTATGTTTATTATGTTTATAAAGAAATGAAAACATTACGATTTTCTCAACACATACATGCATTTGAAGTCGTACGAACAGAAGTATGGGTTTGTATTGCTCATTCAAAATTAATATCTTCCTTTCCTAATAATATTCATGTTATGGCAGATGAAAAACATTACGTATGTTGTACTTAACAATGTTATATTATGTTCTATTTTCATTTTATGTAAAGCTATATAGAGGATAGACAAGCTAATTATATAAGCTTATTATATAAGCTAATTATAAGATGTTATTATAATACATTTAAAAAAATAAAGATTAAGTACAATAAAACAAATAAAAATGTATGTTTTGTGTATATTTTATTATAATAAACTGTTTTTCTTTACAAGCATTTGCGTATAACATCGTTGCACATATGTCAAAATTGAAATATTTATAGATGACTAGATTTTTCATTAATGTGATCGTTTTATTCATAACTGTATACAAAGTATCTGTGTAACAATTTATACGAATATACAACCCAAATAAATCAAACATTTGTGTCTAAACAGTCATATTGATGAAAAATCTGAACATTTACACATTTGTAGTTTTAGCATAAAGCCGCGATATAATCTTAAGTGAAGACTTGATTCAATGGCGTTGACCATATATTGTATTTAATTTAAAATAATGTATTATTGCTCGAATCTGGCTTCTTGGTTAGTGCCACATCCTTCATGGAATTCTTTCCGACGTTTCAGAAATATTTCAGTTTACTTCTTTAGATTTACTTTCCTGAAGAAGCGAACTGCAATGTTTATGAAACGTCGTAAAGAAATCCATGAAGGATGTGGCACTAACCAAGAAGCTAGATCAGGGCAATAATACATTATTTTAAATTAAATATAATATGTGGTCAACGTAACTAAATCAAGTCTTCACTTAAGATTATATTTTCTTGAAATAAGATAATATAATATAAAATATAATATAAAATAGAAGATATACGCATTTCTTACAAAAAAAGCATTTATTTTTTCCAATGTGACATTTGATACATACAATCAAATATATTATTCTTTAAATCAGGAATATAGTCCAAATAAAACTGCATATATTCGCGTTGTACAAATATTAATTTCATTGAAATTAATGTGACCATATTCCTGATTTAAAGAACAATATATTTGATTGTATGTATCAAATGTCACATTGAAATTGTTTCAATGAAGTTAATATTAATACAACGCAAATATATAGAGTTTTATTTGAATTATATTCCTGATTTAAAGAACAATATATTTGACTGTATGTATCAAATGTTACATTGGAAAGAATAAATGCTTTTTTCATTGAAATTAATATTTGTGACAATGAACAAAATATACTGTTTCTTCAATATTAAAAATAATCTGATTAAAATGTTATATATTCAGGTGAAACAAATATTTCTTTCCTTTAATTAATTATTCGTGACAGTTAAGGAAATACAAACTTCATATAACGTTATATACAATTCACTGAAATGTATCTGTATTGTACAAATTTATTATATTGTTAAACAAACTAAATTTACCATTGAATCAAACACGTTACTATTGAATGAAATTGATGAATTTGTATACTTGACAATATTTATATTTCAACATATTAAATTACTGTTAAGGAAACTAAATATTTCTTTTCATACAAATAATACTATTGAATCTATTTAAATATAATATTTTTTGAATTAACAAATGTTAGCTTGACAGCCCGTGACCGCTGCATTTAGTTGAATCAAATAATATTTCTTTGAATCAACGATTTTTTTTTCTCAGTGTAAAATGTATGCAATATATAACAATATAAAATGTATACAATATATAACAATATGAAATGTATACAATATATAAGATATATGAGATATATGAGATATATGAGATATACAAAAGTGATTATTAATATCGCTTGCGTAGTAATATATTACAAAGGTATTCTATAATGCCCCCATGGCAGAGTATCGGTCGATTCTGGTACGATATACCGTTTGTCGTCGTACGAACTCAGAGCGATTTTCTTTTCGGACACTGTATAAACTTCGTGCAGCTTGGATCTTATGCACGATTGCTGTCGCGTCATTTCGATCTTATCGTTGAGACACCGCGTGTAATCATCGAACGTTATCGTTCGCGCTACAACGTTACTTTTGACGCCTTTCGCCTTTTTGGTGTCCTTCTTTCCATTTACTCGTAAAGCGTACATTTTCGCTCTGAGCCCTACGAATTCTGTCATTATAACGCCGTTATTCTCGTCCTTCATAAGTCCCGGCACCTTCTTGTTCGCAAGCGGTATACCGTACATATTATCAGCGGGATAATCGCTCGTGTCGAATCTGTCCATATCGCGTTTCATATGCGTGTAAATATCCTCGCACTCGATATGGTAAATTAAACTGTCAGTGTCGGTGTACATTATTTTACACGTATCTCGATATAAAGGTTGCATATACTCGTGGTGAAAATCGTACAAACGGACTTTTGATATGTCGAGGATGCACATACCCACATAAATCGGTTTGTCGAATATCACCTCGAGTTTACGCATCTCGATAGTGACCAGATTTTCTGAAAAAATGCTTCGACTATGGAAATTCGGTTTCGCGATCAGAGCTTCCACGCCGTAGCGTCCATCCTATTTAGTTAATAATTTCACGTCGACGTGATTACGAACATTTTCCATAGTTTTACCGAATGCAGCGTTGTTCATTAATTTATACAAGTTTTTCTCGAAATCATTTTTTGCGAGTGTTCTAAATTTCGTATTCAATTCGATGTATTTACAAAGCCATGTGGATTGTGCGAATTGTAGCACGCGATGAATTTTCATGACGCGAAGACCGTGACGTACACTGCTGCAGGTTACGATAATGTATGACGTATCGTTTCTTATCATATAAGTAGTTGCAAGTAGCTTATCTTGTCGCTTGCCGGGCGACTTATCGCGCGCCGGACAGAAAGGTAGGTCAGTGTGTCTGTCGTGAAGATGTTGCGGATACTCGAGATCGACCTCGAGAATGTAACCCGTGGGCGAATCCTGAGCGATCGCGCTGTAATCAAAATTTGCTGCATCGTCGACCCATTGAAAATCGGCGTAGGGCAATGGCTGACACATCGCGCAACCGTACAGATTATTAACATCAAAGTACATTAAATATGAGGAAGGTTTCGATGGGTCGTACGACTGCATGTACTTGTTGGCTCGAGCATATCTATTGGAACATTGGCTCAGACCGCCGCGTATACCGCGCTCGATAAACATAATCATATCAATGTCTGTGAGCAGTTCGAATTTGATGCGTGTATGTTTCAACATCGCGTAAAACCATGTAAAACCTGGTAAGGTGTAGTAGTACGCGGGATCGAGTCCATAACTCGTGACGCAAATTCTATATCACGAAAATTTTCAAATATATCAGCCAACAACAAGACATCGGTTTTCAAATATAAATCGCTGTACTCGCCCAGGGTTCGAATGGAGAACCGTTGCCAGACGTTCGCGGCGTGCGCGTAATCGCCGTCGGACGGTACAGTGTCGCCGGTCAACGAGCTGTAAAATGATTCGCGCGGCGGTAGACACGTGTCATCCAATTTCTCGATGCAATCCACGTATTCATATGGAAAGACTTTCTTTCTCGTCAACAAATCGAAATCTTCGTTTGATATATTTGCGAAATTTGAACGTAAAATTTTCAATTTATCCCGGCTGAGAAATGATGCCAATTTTTCGAGACTGGTGGTGAGAAATTTATATGAATCGATAAATCTTAATTTTATATGATTTCGCGATTCTGACCTGTCGGCTGTATCTTCAACATGTTTTGTGAAAGATATATATTTTTCTTTCGTTATAGGCAACAGATCAACATGTCCTTCATACGCTATAGCAATTTCTTTGATAATAAAATGTGAGTCGTAGCCTGATAAATTATGGAAAACCACAGGAATATAATATGAATCTTTATAATTCAAATTACAGCTCGAATGCGCGGGACCTCTGTATCGTCCGGTCAGGTGACAATGATCGCGCACTCTTTCGTCATCCGGCGCGAACGGTTTCTCACATTTATGACAATGTGTAGCATTACGGTATGCTATCCATTGTTGCTTCGATAAGATCTCCATGGGGACATTCGCGGACAGACCTTTTACGCGATGTGCTAAACTTTTTAATTCCTCTGCGAACCACACGATGCAATCCTTATCGCGATAACACCGGTACGCGGATAACGATTCGTCGAACGAGCAACGCACGTAATATGCGATGCTGAATGCCTGATGGTGTTGGTACGTCGACGTTGTCGAATCCGTCTTTTCCAGCGTGCACTCTAGATCGGCGTACACTACAAACGGCATTCGTTCCTTCCGTAATTTTTGAAACATAGCCACTTGTTGATGTCACTGGGTAGTCGGATGGCGCAATCGTTCATCTGTTGACAATCCATGCTATGGGCCTCCAACTTGTCGCAGGAATTGAAGTAATGTAAACATCTGGAATTTTATCAATTATTTATATTAATCATTTATAAGCATATTGCGAAAACTTGTATACGTACCGATCGCAGAAGAATTTCGTATGTTGTTTTTTGCTCACTTGCGAGCTCACGAGATGGGATAGATTTTTAATACAGGCAAAATGCCCGATGTCATCGTCTTCCTGCACGTACAGTAGGTTTACGTGTCTCTCCCTTTTCCGATCGGTGAGTCGTATCGGCAGAATCACCTTTTCTTCTATTCTGTACACGTTGATGGATATATTATTTAAAAGTTCAAACTTTTTTATTTGATTCAATGTCATTGGAAAATCAATGTCTTTAATATTCAACACGGTCGTGTAATGCTGGTATGCTGATTCTCCTCCGCGTGTGTTTCGGCTGGATGCAAAGCAGCGACCATCGACCATGCGAAACACGCATTGTCTTTAGACGTCACATTGATTACCGCTCTCTTGAGTTGTATCTCTTGAGGCAATTGGATGTGGCACCCCGCGTGCAATGGGTTATATTTATTCACATTAATTGTAAGATTAAGAATTCGCGACAACGCCCAGCCACTGTCGCGTTCCTGGAATTCTGCGAGCGACGCCAGAGTAGGCTCGATAACGCGCTGTTCGTACCACTCGCGCAAATCGGATGTATTAAAATGTTCGCAGTTACGCGTATTAATACTGTTTGCGCGTTTGTCACCAGTAACAAATTCACCGTTGAAAATGGTGTTTACTTTAACGCTGTTGCGCACTCTTAATGTCTCGCACTCGCTCGAGCACTATGCCACCAGCGTCTTCCAAGAATTGACGCGGCTCGATGTAGTCCGCGTTAATCACCGCACCAGTCAGAAGACGATTTTCAAACGCGGTATCGATTTCTCGCCAAACGAGTCTCTTCGCGCTGTTATTCTCATAGTCACCACCACCGAAATGTGTAAATCGTCTTTCCAGTTGATTTTTCACACCCGCGAGTCGCGCGATGCTCGCCACCAAAGATTGTCTGTGTCCGATCGAGAGCCGCGGACGCTTGACCCGACTTTGTTCTTCGAGCCGTTCCACGCACTCGTCGCATCGCTGAGCCCACGTGAAATAATCGCCCAAAGTTGCGACTCGTCTGGATCCCTCCAGCAGCTCGCGTACTATTTGCTCCATTATAACTTATTGCAGCTTGCATAGAGACTGTTGGAGCACCTACTGAGATCTTGTGCGCTTCCGGGCCGATTTTATACCTTCATTTTCTCTTTCTAACTAACTAACACCGATTATCGCAAAAGTCTTCTTGGAAGAATATGGCGATCGCTAAGGGGTGGCTTCGCGAAGTCGCCGCTACTTATCAAAAGATAGCTTGCAGGTCTATGCAAGTCAACCCCGATATCATAACATTAGCGGCCAGATATCGGCGCTCAAAAGGGGTAGAATCAGATATTTTGTTTCAGTCAGATTTGTTTAATCTTAGGGATAGAATTATGTTTCATAATCTTATCAAAAGTCTTCCTGGAAATTGGGGGTGAGGGGTGGGACAGGGGTTGTATCGCCGATAGCGGCTGGATCATGTAGAATTATGTTTCAGTCATATCAAAAGTCTTCCTGGAAATTGGGGGTGAGGGGTGGGACAGGGGTTGTATCGCCGATAGCGGTTGGATCATGTAGAATTATGTTTCAGTCATATCAAAAGTCTTCCTGGAAATTGGGGGGGGTGAGGGGTGGGACAGGGGTTGTATCGCCGATAGCGGCTGGATCATGTATCGCCGGTTTATGACCGAGCAACCCCTTCCCGCGTGACGTCATACCCCCTCGCCCACGGAATACCCCCCCGCCCCGCTCCCCCCTCGGAGGACCTGGATTAGAACCGGCCTAGTATACCTACTCGCGATCCTCCCGCAGTCCGCTCCTCACCATAAATCAGTCATGTGTGCAACCATGTCAACGCCAACATTCGTGAATCTGCAAGGTTACGTTGTCGGCAGAAACTCCTCCGTTGTGAAAGAATTTGCCGCTCTCAGAGAGGGATTTATTCTCACTCATTATATATTTGGAAGCTCCGAGCCATGGTATTTTCTCAGCAAAGCGGATAGAAAACACGTATCTTGGTTGGAGGTGAAACATCACGGATTATATTGGCGCGATGATTACGGAACGATTCCATACTTCACGGCTAGAGACATGATTACAAAGGCGTTGCGGGATGTGACGGAGAGCGAAAACTCACCCATCGTATACGTAAAGGGACTCGAGAAACGAGAATGGCTGCGGGATTTGCTCCTGGACGATGCGAGAGACGATATCTACATCGAGAGCCTCGACGAGCACTACGAAGACGTGGAATCTGAAAAAGATGGAAGCTACACATACTTTACGTTGCCATAAACATGTATCCAATTGTGCCATGCAAAATGTATTCAAGCTGTTTAATTGGTGGCATCACCATAAAAAATAAATGCATATTATTTACGCATATATATATATTGTTGATTATTTTATTCCTCCCTCCCCCCATTACGCATACAACATTAACGTTTTTATGTTATTTCATGTTTTCCTAACGTTACTTCATGTTTTATTCATGTTATTTCACGTTTTATTCAAGTAATTTCAAGTTGTCTTAACGTTATTTCATGTTTTGCTAACATTCGTTTAACGTTTCTCAACATTCTGTTAATAATCACTCGATGTATGCGAGATGTATGTGAGATGTTTCTCGATGTATGCGAGATGTATGTGAGATGTTTCTCGATGTATGCGAGATGTACGTGAGATGTTTCTCGATGTACGCGAGATGTATGTGAGATGTATGTGAGATGTTTTTCGATGTCTGTGAGATATATGTGAGACGTATGTGAGACGTATCTCTCGACGTCTTTTCAGGTTTTGACACGTTTCTATAAACATACCTCCCCCTGAGCATCTATCCCCTCTCAAACAAAGGTGAATCATATATTTGCATAATTATCCCCTCCTTCGCATATCCCCTTCTAATCACGTCTTTTCAGGTTTTGACACGTTTTTATAAACATATCTCCTTCCCCAGAGCGTCTATCCCCTCTCCTCTTAAAAAGGGTAAATCCCAGCAATTTTTTGCACAATCACTATTGCATCGACTTCTCGTACCAACGGGTCGCTTTTCGTGTCCGAAAGAAATGTATTCCGCCGAAGGAAGCAGTGGCAAACGCGCGATTAATTATTACGCACCGTATGGTGAAACGTCATCACATGAAAATAAGAAGAAGAAATATACCGAGTAAGTACAGTGTTTTCTATTTTTTATATATTTTTTTTACATTTCATTTTTTTGTATATATATTTTTGTAAAAATCCTTTCTCTTTAGAAGTCGATCTTTCGACCAAAAAAGAGCGATCAATTGAACACAGCGCATACTCAGCAGATGATACGCACTGACATCCACGGGACACAAATATCTCGAAATTAGTATCAACGTGGGTTCGCAGAGTTACGTGGAGATTGCTATTGGAAATCATCGTAGAAAAGAGCTGATATTGTCTCTCGAAACGTGAAAGGGACTCTACGAGCAACGATGGAATATTCAAAATTTACTTTGGAACGGTCGTAAAAACGCCATTATAAGCGTTGGACCGCTAACGATCCGCGCTTCCGCGATTAACGATATTAAACTCGTACGTCTCGAATCATCGAACGTAAGTTTGACGATGACCGAATCGACGTTGATGTTTATGTTTATCTTGGATCCGTGCATCGATGTAACGTTCGAATCATTATCGGACATAATCGAGACGGTTAACACCAAGTTTACACAGTTTTCGCATATCACTTCTTCGTTAACTGATACCAACGAGATATCGAACGCGATCCGCGCCAGCGATGATTTCGAGAAGGATCACCTCGTCGATTGCGAGCTGTTGGTTCTAATTTTTAATATGTAACAAAAATATGTAAAATAAAAATAAAAGTTTTTTTCAATGCTAAACAAATCTTTTGATTTATTTTGTGCATGCATTCCCTCTAGAGTAATATCTGCAGATCTGTTTATATCGAGACACATGTGACAGAGTAATGTTTAGAGCCCTTTATCTTTCGGGGGTGGGGAAAACAATGGCCCGTCTACGCCAGGCAGAGAGACAGTTCGATTGCGGTTCGATCGCTGAGAAGTCGCTGTGCAGAATCTAACTGTGTGAAAAATGAGGAGAAACGTAGCGTTGATTGTCATGGTAAGTAATTTTGCAAATAGCATCTTACATATATATTTCATTTATTATATATATTTCATTGATTACATGTTTTTTTCTTATTACAGCCTAATGGACGTAAATTATTAGACATTGAAAAAATGGATTGGATTCGATTATGGCGTTCCATGCATCGGCGATGTAACGAGTATACACTCGAAGATATATGGAAGTGCACCGTGAACGTCTTTAACCTGCGGAGCCTCTTCGGGGAGCAGCCGTACGAGGAGGAGGAACCGGAACCGTGAGATTAAAAAGGTAAATATATATACATACATGTACATATATACCCACATTTATATATTAATATGTATATTATTTTTTTTGTTCCAGCGCATCCCCATTGGTCGGCATCACCATATAATCATTTTTGGTTTTTTAAATCTGTTTTAAACAATTATATGCATTATTATTAAAGATATTTTTTTTCTAAAATTTTTTAAATATATACTTAAATACGTGTATCTTTTAGTTTTAAGAATAAATGCTTCTTAAATATATATTATATACATATTTCATTTCCTCCCATTCCCTTCCTTTAGTATAAGTAGTTTTAATATATAGTTTTAGTCTTATATTAAAAAAGAGCGCGGGCGGGGGAGAGCGAGCGGGTGGGGTACGCGAGAACGCGGAGATGATAGCACGGGCGAGAACGCGAACGAGGGAGCGAGAGCGCGGGCGGCGGAGAGCGAGCGGGTGGGGTACGCGAGAACGCGGAGATGATAGCGCGAGCGAGAACGCGAACGAGGGAGCGAGGGCGCAGGCGGGGGAGAATGAATCAAAGGCGCGCGAGAGCGAGCGGGTTGGGTACGCGAGCAAGAACGCAAGCGGGCTGGCACGCGAGCGAGCGAGAGAGGACACGTGGAGGAGCCGGCAACGGGATGATAAAGATATTTACGTTAAAATTATGTAAACATAATATGATTGAATCGGTCGATCGGAAGCTCGCGACAGTTTTCTACGATTGAACGAACCAGCATTATGAATCGTCCAATGATCTTGAATCATCTAGAAATTAATTATCCAGTAAGAGGGGTAAGTAAATAATTGTATACATGTAAAAAATATACAAAATGATATGTATATGAAAAAAACGGTTTTTTTCTAGATAATTTATGTGCATAATCGACCCATCCAGGAAGAAAGAATATTTAATGTCCTTAGAGTCCAGTTTATTGAACCGGAGGTAAATATATATATTTTTTTAATAACATTTAAATATAGTTGTAAAAATTTTTAATAAATTTTTTTATTTCAGGATATTGATATGAGACTCGTACGGATACGAGGATTCAGCAACAACCGTCAAAGTAAATGGATACGCAAAGAGCGAAAGACCAATCGTTGGTTAATGGACGTTTTCGAGGAAGAAACAATGGAGGATTTTTTTAATCTTCGTAATCTATTCGACTGCAAAGAAGAATTCGAAAATGTGAAGGAGCAGAAGGAAAAAATTAAACAATTGCGGAAGCGACAGGAGGCTGAGGAGGAGGCGGCGGAATGGCAGCGCAGGTTCCTCGAGATTGAGCGCAGATGGCTCGAGCGGGAACAGGAGGAGGAGTGGCAGCGTGGGTGAATAGAACGAGAGCGGGAACGCAAGCAGGAGATGGAATGGCAGCTGGAGGAAGATTTATAATAATTATATTTAAATTATCAATAACTTTTTCATATTTTTAACAATTATAATTAACTATCAATTAAATTTTGTATTTTTTATGTAATTTTTTGCATTATATGAATTTTTTATTATATCGTTTTATATTACTTTCTCTGTTCCTTTCTAAAAAGCGATTGGGAGATCGAGAGCGAGGGTTGAACCGCGATAGTAAGCGGATGGGGAAGCGACGCGAGGATGGATACGCGAAGGTGAGCGCGAAGATGGCGACGCGCGGGAAGATAGGAGCCACGTGGGAGTGCAACCGCGCGATATATTTTGTGCATGCATTCCCTCTCGAGTAATATCTGCAGATCTGTTTATATCGAGACACATGTGTCAAAGTAATGTTTAGAGCCCTTTATCTTTCGGGTGGGGAGAACTATGGGCCCGCCTGCACCAGGCAGACAGTTCGATTGCAGTTCGATCGCTGAGAAGTCGCTGTGCGGAAGTGTGAAAGAATACGAAAAAAATGAGGAGAAATGCAGCGCTGATTGTCATGGTAAGTAATTTGCAAATAGCATCTTACATATATTTCATTTATTATACATATTTCATTGATTACATGTTTTTTTCTTATTATACATATTTCATTGATTACATGTTTTTTTTTCTTATTAAAGCCTAATGGACGTAAATTATTATCTGTCGATATGATGGACTGGATCCGCTGGGACCGAGACGGGGAGAGGGAGACCAACCTCGCTACTATATCTGCTATGTGGAGCGGATACGAGGACGTCTTTAACCTGCGGAGTCTCTTCGGGGAGCAGCCATACGAGGAGGAGGAAAAATGGGATTGAAAGGTAAATATTTATATATATGTATGTACATGTACATATATACCCACATATATATTAATATGTATATTATTTTTTTGTTTCAGCGCATCCACATTGGTCGGCCTCGTCTGATTTTATATATTTCTTCAAAAATCTTTTTTTCTTTCTATACTTTATTTTCTTTTTTACTTTTTTACTAAATATATATAACTTTCTTTTTTAAATTATAAATCAGTATGTTTCTTTTTTATGTAACCTTTTTTAGTTTTAAGAATAAATGCATTTTCAATATATATTATATACATATTTTATTTCCTCCCATTACCTTCCTTTAGTATAAATAGTTTTAGTATTATATAAAAAAGAGCGCGGGGAGAGCGATCGGGTTGGGTACGCGAAGGCGAGCGATAACGAGGGAGTGCGAAGATGGCAACGCGTGGGAAGATAGGAGCCACGTGGGAGTGCAAGCGCGTGGCTGCGAAGATGACGACACGCGGGACCGAGAATGGGTGCGTTCGATAGACTGCGTTCAGCAAACTGATGACGCGGTGGCAATCTTCGGCGGTGCCTGGCGCTTTCTAAAAAATATTTGAATTTGCCAATGTTCGCTACGTACATGTATCCGTAATAAAATACATACCGTATTACTTTGACGACGATGGCTTATCCTTTGAAAATTTATCTTTTGTTTGCCATGGGCGAGACGACGATGATGATGATGATGATGATGATGATGCATTCGGAGGAGTCAGAGGACGATATCCTTGACGCTCAGCCGATTTCCGATTAACATAATCTTGTATTTTTTCTCACGGCCGAGATGTGTGACTCGACTGTATCAAGGGTTTACGATCATCGCCCGATTTCCGACACATGTACTCCTTTATTCTATCCAAATTAGCTCTCTCTTACAGCGCGTAACAAACTGAAGCTTACGAGCGAAAGAGACTTTATCCTCGAATATCAAACTGATAATAGTATTAATAATCGCACTGTTTATTAAACAAATTCGATACAAAAAAATAATGGAATTATATATCTGATTGCCTTGAAATTAATTTACATGGATTAAAATAAAAAAACATTTAATTCATGGAATTATATTTCTGATTGCCCTAAAATATAATTTACATTGATTTATACTGAATTCCTTGCTTCATATTCCATCCATTTTTCAGTTGGCTCGGGGATATTCATCAACGCTCTTATCTTCAGTGTGCAATTCCATCTGATTGTCATTGTCATTGTCATTGTCATTGTCATTGTTGTTATCCTTGTCCTCGTCATGTTGAAGTGGCATGACTATGTTTCTGTGAATACTATTTTGTACTATCAAATACTATTTTGTATCATCATTTAAAATAAAATTAGCATACCGCGTAAAATCTATTTTCAAACTAATATCATCTAATCCGTTCGCATCATAGAGGCATTTTCAGATCTTTTATATTAACTTTGTGAATATTTGATCATCATTTGATCCATTTGATCATCATCTGATCCATTTGGATCATATAATAATGATTTCGATGCCTCTGTGAATATTTAATTATCTGATCCAAATGGATCAGATGATAATCAAATGGATCAGATGATGATGAAGTTTTCGATAATATGACGTTGTCTTTTATGAACTTTCGCGTCATCGTTTTGATTGTATGCTGTTGATAATAGCGTTGGAATTTATTATCCTCGAGCCCACTAAAAAAGGGTTCAAATGCGAAGCAAGGAATTCAGTTTATAATATTTGGTTTGGAACTTACAGATGGAGTATGCTCTACTCTACGACTGCTTGCCAGATGTGTTGCACATGTAGAAGCTGAGAAGGAAAGTCGGTTGAGAACGCCCGGAGTACTCTCTCTACCTCCCCCAGGGTGCCAATCGCAAATGTTCGGTGGATAACTCTCTACTTCCTGGCTATATGGCACTTCTGTAGCTGATTTCATCGGCAATAATATATTACATATGAACAATTGGGCATGCTACTTGTCAGCACTCGGATTCCCCCATCAAACTGACTGATGGGGGTGAATTATCGTTGCCTCGGTCCGCTCGAGGCTATTCGGCCGTGTCCGGATTCGTTCGGCTCGCTGGAGCCTGATGTATGTAGGTATGTATGTATGTATGTAGGTACGTATGTATTATATATTCTGCAATGAAATCCATGAAAATATTCAACTAACCTGAGCAACCAAAATCTCGCCAAGAGCGCAATATAAGCACATGTGCACAAATATATTGATTACGATGGATGCAAAATATATCAAGTGAAGGATTGATATATCACTACTTTTATCAAATAGCTAATTAATTTATAAAATAAGAGAAAAGTATGATTTTTTAAAATATTAATTCCGATTATATAATAATCTGTCAGTTACAAGCAGAAAATAAATGTTGCATAGTATATTGCTAAATTTAGCAATAAGAAAATATTTCTTATATATAATAACATATTATTTGTAACAATGAAATTTGTAGAAAAAATATCATAAATCATATTTGAATAAATTTAATAATATATATAATTTCCTGTTTAGATATAATTTCCTCAAAAAGTTATCGGTTTCAATTATGTTACTTACAATTATGTTTTAGCATTATACATCTGTTTATTATCGAAATATTTAATTTATCATTATTTTGCAGGATGTGCGCCTATTTCTTGACGGAGCAAAGGATGGAGCCATCGTAATTTCGCTAGGAACAAATGTGAAATGGAAAGTTATTGGGCTAGACAAAATTAAAACCGTTATATCAGCTTTGTTGAAGCTGAAGTAACGAGTTCTCTGGAAACTAGATATTGAAGTGCCACATGAAATACCGAACAATATAATGATTATGAAATGGATACCGCAAAAAGAAGTTTTATGTACGTTTCTCAAGTCTTAGAAAAATCTAAAAAATATGAAACTCAATATATGAAACTCAATATATGTACATGGTTTATTTCATTGCTTGTTATACACTTCTCTTTATTTAAAGCTACTTATTCGACTTTTTTATTAACGATTAGAATGTTAATCTTTAAAATTTTACTTTAGATATTATTGGGTTGTATTCTTTTTTAGAAATATTGCAGAGACAAATTTGCAATTGCGAAAATCACATATGTTTTTATATACTATCGTTTCTAATTGTTATTGAAATCGCCACTCCATTTCAATAAAATATTACGGCATATATCATAATGATCGAGATTAAAAATATATCATAATATATTATTATGTTTAGCTCATAAAAATGTAAGAGTAGTCTGGACGCATGGTGGTCCTCTCAGCACGCAGGAAGCCATTTGGATAGGTGTTCCAATGATTGTAATGCCTTTCTTTATGGATCAAAAATCCAATACGCAAATATTAGTGGGTAAAGGAGTAGGCATATCCTTGGACGTTAAAACATTGTCCACGCAGTCCATATTACACGCAGTTGAAGAAATACTTTACAATAAAAGGTATTATATTTTGATTATTAATATTATTATTTAAGCAATAAATTAACAATATAGTCACATTTCAAATAATGTAAATTCTAACGTTTAATCTAGTATAAACGATTTATAAATTTCTGTAAAAATAATTGCTTAGTTATTCGAAAACCATAAAAAGCGAAAAGTATGGCAAAATATATAAATAAGGAAAGCAGTATTATATTATATGTATCTTCAATAATATTAACAGCACTGTAAAAGATATTTCGTGTACTAAATATGTTCGATCACATATTTTATACAGATTAAATTTAACTTAAATAAATATATATTTTTTGTACCTAAGCAAACGGATATGTTTCGTTATACAAGACTTTAACGTTTTGTGATAATTTATGTATTTATCCAGACATTGCAAACGATTCTTGAGAATGTCCAACTGACCGCATATATGAAAAATCAAAAGAAAATAGTCTATTCCACAATAAGCCATCATGCAAAGAACTACCTCGCGCGCTTCCTGACCAATTTTATACCTTCATTTTTCTCTTTCTAACTAACACCGATTATCATCATATATCTACTTTGATGCTTTGTGCATACAATTTACTAAACATTAATTAAAAGAAAACATGGAAGTTAAAACATGTTTCAAAGTCGCCGCTACTTATCAAAGGATAGCTTGCAGGTCTATGCAAGTCAACCCCGATATCACAACATTAGCGGCCAGATATCGGCGCTTGAAAGGGGTAGAATCAGATATTTTGTTTCAGTCAGATTTGTTTAATCTTAGGGGTAGAATTATGTTTCATAATCTTATCAAAAGTCTTCCTGGAAATTGGGGGCGAGGGGGTGGGACAGGGGTTGTATCGCCAATAGCGCCTGGATCATGTAGAATTATGTTTCAGTCATATCAAAAGTCTTCCTGGAAATTGGGGGTGAGAGGGTGCGACAAGGATTGTATCGCCGATAGCGGCTGGATTATGTAGAATTATGTTTCAGTCATATCAAATG
>OV788326.1:15399949-15595907 GCA_928718305.1 Tetramorium bicarinatum | reverse complement strand
GGTGCTGCCACCCCGCGGGTTCACTTAAGATTCGAGTACAATCGTGCCCGACGGAAAGCATGCTTTTTCGCCGCCGGCGCACACAATCTTTCGCGAACATCTATCTTATATCTACGTTTTATTTATGTTATCTATTTATATATTATATTCCCTATATATATTACTATATGTATTATTTTTTTACGTAACAGCTGCGCAATTTAAGAGTAGAATAAAATTCTAAGACAGTATCAATATGTACATCAAATGATACGTCATCTATTGCATTTGTTATAATTGTAAGGCACAATCCAGTAAAGCCCGCCACTTTTGGCGCTGTATCACGCGGCGTGCGAGATATCCCTCCGCGGAACTATGCGCGCGCCGGCATGCTCGAGCGCGGCCCGGATCTCGGGACTTGAATCCCGGCCGCGAGAGTGATAGCATCGTCTTCCCTTCGGTCGTTTTCCCGGGTTTTTTCCGTCTGTCCGTTCAAGTCATTGTATACGCGTCCGGTTTGCTTTAAGTTACGTTCCCCGGCGCTTTGTGATAATAAGTATAAATACCAGTAACACACATTCGCGTTCTGTTTATGACCACGTGCCCTGTGGTCACGTTGCTAATTAAATATACCTATTTAACCCGATATCGTGTGTCGCCTTCATTCCCCACTCTCGACCCTCCTGACAACCCTCACATAGTATCTTTTATTACATCACGTAATTGTATCTCTCTTTCATTTATAGGCGTTGGTGAAATATGTGTAATTTGGAATAAAGTAATTAACAATTAACCCATTAAGTCCCGAACGGACGCTCTTTCGTGACTTTTTTTCAGTGGCTTTTTTTTCTACAAAATCAGTCATGAAAAAATTTGAGAACAGTCATTTCCGACGTAAAACTGAACTTTCAGAATATGTTATCAGAATTTTAAAAAAATGCGATCCGAAAAAATTATTTTTATTTATTTAAAAAGAAAACGAACTTTTTCACTCAAATATTTTTTCTCTTGATATTTTCGCATCGAAATCGGATGAGGATATCTCTGTGGAGTGAAAATCTTGCGTCCATGGACCCTAAACTTCAAAATGCATGAGAAATTCAAGATGGCGACATCCAATATGGCGGCTCCAAGTCAAAAATTTTTTATTCTTCCGAGCACAACAATTTCCTTTGATGAATTGCCCGTTTAAATTGATTTATTGAGGTTTTTTTAGGTCGCTGATTACGAATCTGTTATCAGATTTATCGAATTTAAGATGGCGGATCCAACATGGCAGACGAAAATTCTTCAATTTTTATAAAAATTTGTATATAGGCATCTTTTGGGTTGCTGATTTCGAATCTGTTCTCAGATTTCCAAAATTTGAGATAGTTATAAACAGAGTAACGTCTAAAAGTAAAATATTAGATATTATTTAGAATGTGAGCATTAAGAAATATTAACGCTATGATACAATGTGTATAATATAGTGATTATTTATTATACAAACATAAAAAGGAGTATATATTTATGTTTGTATGAACTGTATGTTACGACAGTGCAGTACGAATATTTGCATGTGGTATACGAAATACCGTAGGAATACACCCCCAACTCTTTGATGATTTGTATAATATGCCAATTATATGTAATATATTTGGATGATTTGTATAATTTTTTGTTCGATTTTTGTATTTTTCATTTATCACTATAAGTGACGGAAAAAGTTTATATATTTCAAACTGCTTTTTTAAAGTTTTAACGTATATATGCTAATGTGTACCTCAAAAATGATTTAATGTCAAGCAATAAAATAATTTAAAAAATTCATGGTAAAGCAGATTTAAAAAATTTTTAAAATTATTTTATTTTTCGGCATTAAATCATTTTTGGGGTACGCATTAGCGTATATACAACATAGGAAAAGCTATAACTTTGGAAAAATATTTTGAAATCTGTAAAGCCAATTAAAAAATTAATGTATAGTAGACATGTTGTGACTTTTCCGTCGCTCGAATCAATAATTGTGCTTTACATTGTCAATCCGATAACAATAATGTAACGTTTCGAATCATTTACGGATTGTTAATCAAGAGTGTTAATTATCCCAATCAGCAGACAATGTTTTTTAAATGTTTTTCAAATATTAATTTTTCATTTTTTTTACATTTATTACATTTTTCATGCAAATAATATTTTTTAAATATTTATTAAACATTTATTTTACATTACTATACATTAATTGTTTATTTCTAATAATAATTTAAAGAAATATTAATAAAACTTTTTTAAATGTTTATTTTATACTTTTAATACGTTAATTCTTAACTTAAAATACAAATGTAAGAAAAATATTAAGGTAACGTCTATTTAATGTTTTATAATATTTATTTTACTTTAATAAATCGTTCTAAACAATATTTTTGAATAATTTGAAGAGACATTTATTTAATATTAATTTAAAATTTATGTTACATTAATTGTTTGAAAATAGTAATTTGGAATAAATATTTATATAACATTTATTTGATGTTCATTTAACATTTATACAGGATAGGGAAGAAAGATCGGAGCAGCTGAATAACTCAGAAAATATAAATCTTATAAAAAAATGTTTTTGACAAAAATTGTAGGGGATAAAAAATTCTATATACTGATATTATTAGTTTGACCTTGGGGATCATTGGGCCTATTCTTTTTAGCTGAACTGACTGCACTAGTTTAGAGGTTATCTTTCTCCTTCCAATACGGAGGGAAAAGGATAACCTCTGAAGTAGTGCAGCCAGTTCAGCTATAAAGAACAAACCTTTCGTAAGACTGGCGCGTACGCGGTACTGCTTTGCGGCGCTTGGCCGCTAGCACACGCGTGTGAAATGGGAAAAACGGCACTGTGATCGACGTGTCCTGAGTCATATATGTGCGCGCGCAACGGCTACCAACATCTACTTCCATATTGTGCCACATTGTGCCAAACAAAGGATTATCTCTCACCGTATATTCGCGAACGTTTTGGAATAACTTTGCTTCTAAGGCGGCATAAGATATATATCGCTATTTGATCGTATTGTGTCTCGGCAGAGTGCTAGAAAAACGAAGAAGAAGAGTGCTATACAAAGTTCGACCTGCAAAGAACGGTATAACCAATAACGAGCCATCGCAGCCGCGATATTGTGGATGGAATCGACGAATGTTTTCTGACTGTAAGTATATTGAGCATTAACTTCCGAGCTTTGAGTAATTTTTGTATACTTTTCTTCTTGTTCTTTTGCTTCTCCAGTCTTTTTCAGGGCTGTTTTCAGGTTACTACTCAATAAAACAGTACGTGAAATCCATGTTATTGCCACGTGAAATCCACGTTATTGTCACGTGAAATCCACGTGCAAACGTGAATTCCATTCTGGCTATAACGTGGATTTCATGTACTATTTTACTGAGGCTGTTCTCTATCAAGCCAAACATATGTGATATTCACACATTGCTTCTAACAGTATACTTTTTTAAGACTAAGGACCGGTTTTTCCAACTTCTAGGTAAGCTAATTAATAGTTAAATCATACGTCTGTCTTTGTTTTATTTTCAAAAAAGACAAGTTCAAATGCATGATTTAATAATTTACATACCAAGAAGTTGAAAAAACCGACTCTAAGTGAAGTCGAAAATCCATTATATATGGTAATTATTTAAGAATCTAATAAACCATCAACTCTGTTAATAACATCAGTATTATTTGTTTATTTTATTGGCCTTATTGATTTAAGTGCTTTTAAATAATAAGGAGGTATATATATATATATATATATATATATATATATATATATATATATATCTTTAAGTTTCTGTATGTAAACATATACTTTCAGTTACTCAAGATGCCAAAAGATATATCATTTCATGAGCTTTGCAAAAAAGCTAAAATACGGAGATTGAACGCTGAGGATATTCAAGAATCCAATTCAACTGATTCTTCGATTGAATTAGACCAATCGCCTAATGCTCAATACGCTTCCCTTACAAGCAATAATTCTGAAATTCCGGATTGTCTTCATTTTCAAAATCTTTCTTATCATTCTGATCTCTCTCAATCTGAATCTTCTCATTCTATACTGCTTTCTCATCATTCTGATAATTTTGATTCTTCTGATAATGCCCTCTCGTATTCATCATTTCATTCAAACAGTTCTCAATCTAGAAGTTCAGTTTCTAAGAATTCGAAAATACTTAAATTTCTTGGCGGTTGGGTTTTAAAACATAATATAACGCACGAAGCTATTTCAGATTTACTTAAAGGTTTAAAAGAAAATCACAATTGTTTTGCCGATGAATCAGAAGCTACATTTCCTGTCAGTGCACGGACATTGTTGAAAACAGAAATAAAAATAATTAAAAAGGCCGTTGAGCCTGGCTATTACATTCACATTGGATTACAAAAACAATTACTACAAATAGCTCCTAAGTATTTAAAAAGCACAAATTCTTTTAAATTATTAATAAACATTGATGGATTACCTTTATTCAAAAGCTCATCTGATCAAGTGTATCCAATATTATGTACTGTAGTATCCATTCCACAATTACGCAACAAAGTGTTTCCTATAGGAATATATTATGGTAAAGATAAACCTGAAAATTTAGAAGAGTATTTAAAAGATTTTATTTCAGAAATTAACATTCTTCATGAAACTGGCTTTCATTTTGAGAATCATGTTGTATAATTAAATAGTATTTATTTTGTTTGCGATGCTCCAGCAAAAAGTTTAATAATGGGAATAATATCGCATACAGGTTTTTATTCTTGTACTAGATGCACTGTTCGCGGTATTATCAGACAATCGACGAATCTTTACTGATTTAGAAAGTCCTGCTCGCACTAGTGAAGATTTTTTACAACAGAGAGACCCATATTTTCGTCGTAAAAATACCCCTTTTATTAATATTAGTGGATTAGATTTTGTTCATCATTTTGTTCTCGATTATTTACACTTGGAATGCCTTGGCGTAATGCGTTCGATGATAATACATATGTGATACAAGGGAACCATTCCTCATAGACTTTCAACTACTCAAATTGAATTAATGTCAAATCTTGTTCAATTTAAACGCTATATTCCTGTAGAGTTTGCAAGAAAACCTAGAGAGTTGCACATAGTTTTACGGTGGAAAGCAACAGAATTTAGATTATTTATGTTGTATATAGGGCCAGTTGTAATGAAAAATATTCTCAGTGAAGAGAAATATATTCATTTTTTGGAATTTCATTTTGCAATGAGAATTTTGTTAAGCTTGAGTTTTTGTAAAGTGTTGGAACTTCGTCAATTTGCCAAAGCTGTTTTAAAACATTTTGTTCAATCGACTGCAATATTGTACGGTCAAAATTTTATTACTCACAATTTCCATAATAACATTCACATAGTTGACGATGCTGATTATTTTGTCCACAAATTAGATGATTTCTCATTGTACACAGTCTTCGCATTTCCTTTTGAAAATTATATGCAAATAATTAAAAGAAAAATCAGAGGACGTAATAAGCCGCTTGAACAAATTGGACGCCGAATTGGAGAAATAATGTCCTTTGAATCTAATTACTCTACAGAAAAAGATATTCAATTTCCAAAGTTCTTATACTCTCATAATACTGGCCCGGTGTTATCAGCATGTACACATCAATATCGGGGTGTTATACTTTCAAAGTTTAAAATAATGAACCAAAAATCAAATAATTGCTGTGGTACTGTTACTGGGAGTATTATTCAAGTTGAAAATATAGCTTTTTATGAACATTTACAGGTTCCAATAATTATTGGAAGAGAATTTATTGATAAATGCAATTTTTACATTGTACCTTCTGACAGTTCCCGTGTAGGAGTATTTAGAGTGAACAAATTATCGAATCTTAAAAAGTGGCCATTATTAGAAATTACTGTAAAATATGTACAATTGCCATACAAAAATGGCTACGTTGTATCATCAATTTTATACTGCGATACTCTTTAAGTGGTTTAACTTCTTCAGTACTACTGACCGTATTCGAAAACTATGTTTACATGGAATCCTTAATCGAGTTTTATTACATTGGTAATTCTTAGACTAAACAATTACAAACATTCACCACAAAAATGGAATGGCCGTGATTACAGGCTAACAATTACCGATGTTACTAAACTCGATTAAGGATAACGTGTATAAATGAAATCATCATAATCAGAGCTTATATTTAAGGCTTTCTTAAGTTTATCTTCAGATACTTAGACGGATCTATTTTTTGGCTGCAGAGTATTTAAATATGAACTTAGGGAGGTTTTAAATATAAAATCTGATTATGAATACGGGCATATTTCTTACTTTTCACTATCTTTTTCTTTTCATCTGGAATTTTATTAAAAAAATATATATATATTATCGTATTTAACAAAAAATATCACAGGTAAGATGATTCACATTTACGATTATTACATATATATTATATATATATTACATATATAACTTGTTTTTGGTTAAGTCAATGTGCAATGTTAAAAAGCTAAGGAGGAATTATATAAGTAGCTATACTATGAGAGTTTCGATCCAGGTCCTCCGAGGGGGGAGCGGGGCGGGGGGGTATTCTGCGGGCGAGGGGGTATGACGTCACGCGGGAAGGGGTCTTTTATCTTATCTTTGTTTATAAACATATCAGATAACAGTCCTTTATCTTTGTTTATAAACATATCAGATAACAGTCCTTTATCTTTGTTTATAAACATATCAGATAACAGTCCTTTATCTTTGTTTATAAACATATCAGATAATAGCGGTATCAGATAACAGCGGTATCAGATAACAGCGGTACCAGATAACAGCGGTGGGCATAATGCCGCTATCAGGGCCCCTCGGTACCCCCTAATTTCCAGGAATTTTGATATCGCCGATGTTTTGACTATCGTAGATATCTGGCCACGGAACGGATCTGCACAGCCCCCTCTCCCCCAATTTCTAGGAATTTTGATATCGCCGATGTATCGTATTTGATACATAATCCTGCCGCTATCACCCCCCCCCCCAAATTTCCAGGAGGACTTTGATAAGATTGAAACATAATTCTATCCCTAATGATAAGACAAATCCGCGACATGATTCTTTCGAGCGCCGATATCTGGCTGCTATGACGCGATAAGATATCTAACGTACTCCGGAAGACTTTCTGAAACATAATTCTATCCCTAAGATTAAACAAATCTAACTGAAACAAAATCTCTAATTCTACCTCTTTCGAGCGCCGATATCTGGCCGCTAATGTTATGATATCGGGGTTGACTTGCATGGACCTGCAAGCAATCCTTTGATAAGCGGCGACTTTGAAACACGTTTTAACTTCCATGTTTTCTTTTAATTAAATGTTTAGTAAATTGTATGCACAAAGCATCAAAGTAGATATATGATGATAACCGGTGTTAGTTAGAAAGAGAAAAATGAAGGTATAAAATTGGTCCGGAAGCGCGCGAGATCTCAGTAAGGGCTCTGACAGTATATGAATCTCCATGCTTGCAACGATAGATTTGTGAACGTGAAATGTCTGTAACAATTCCACGCGACTTGTGTCCAATTTGCTCACAATGAACATTTATAAGTGTGGGCAATATGGATAAATGGTTGTATTTAGAAGACATTTATGAAGCTCTGGAAGAAAAAGAAGCAACGCGTGTGATATCTCCGGTACAGTTTTTACGGAATCGAGAACTCGGCATACGCGGAACCAGTGGCCGCTTCGTGAGGCTGGGTGTTGAAGTTGAGAGCGGTCTGTGGAATCTCTTTGGAGAACGCTGGACATATAGAGCGAAGCGGAGAGTGCACAGACGAGCGCTAAAAGAAGTCTGTGATGTATCACAGTATGAAAAAGCGGATGAAAAAACGAAAATGAAACATGTGGAAGAAATGTTTGAAAGTGTTAAATGTATTAATGCTCTGTTTATTACGTTCCCTGCAGGCATCGGCAAGTGCGTTGAGTTAATAGCAATAGACAATTTACGTTATTCGAGTTGCGATCGATGGGAAGATCCGAACGCTTTAACGGCGTGGCGCGAGTTTGAGGCTGAAGAGCGGGAATTGCACAGAAAATATAAAGGTGTCGGAATTCATTATAGAGACTTTAGATCCTGGCATTATCACGTTCAGGACAATGAACGCTATTGCGTATCGTGTAAACGAGTTACGTGCAAGTGTTCGACCGAGGAATGTGATGTAATATAATAAAATATGGAACAATTCAAGCTACTCGAACGCAACTTGCTGGAGCAATCCAGCCAAGTCGCAACTTTGGGCGATTATTTCACGTGGGCTCAGCGATGCGACGAGTGCGTGGAACGGCTCGAAGAACAAAGTCGGGTCAAGCGTCCGCGGCTCTCGATCGGACACAGACAATCTTTGGTGGCGAGCATCGCGCGACTCGCGGGTGTAAAAAATCAACTGGAAAGACGATTTACACATTTCGGTGGTGGTGGTGACTATGAGAATAACAGCGCGAAGAGACTCGTTTGGCGAGAAATCGATACCGCGTTTGAAAATCGTCTTCTGACTGGTGCGGTGATTAACGCGGACTATATCGAGCCGTGTCAATTTTTGGAAGACGCTGGTGACATAGTGCTCGAGCGCATACGAAACATTTTAAGAGTGCGCAACAGCGTTAAAGTAAACACCATCAACGGTGAATTTGTTACTGGTGACAAACGCGCAAACAAAAGTATTAATACGCGTAACTGCGAACTTTTTAATACATCCGATTTGCGCGAGTGGTACGAACAGCGCGTTATCGAGCCTACTCTGGCGTCGCTCGAAGAATTCCAGGAACGCGACAGTGGCTGGGCATTGTCGCGAATTCTTAATCTTACAATTAATGTGAATAAATATAACCCATTGCACGCGGGGTGTTATATTGAATTACCGCGAGAAATAAAATTTAAGGGAGCGGTAATCAATGTGCGATCTAAAGACAATGCGTGTTTCGCGTGGTCGGTGGTCGCTGCTTTGCACCCAGCCGAAACACACGCGGAACGAGAATCGTCGTATCCGCATTACACGACCGTGTTGAATATTAAAGACATTGATTTTCCAATGTCATTGAATCAAATAAAAAAGTTTGAACTTTTAAATAATATATCAATCAACGTGTACGGGATAGAAGAAAAGGTGATTCTACCGATACGACTCACCGATCGGAAGAGGGAGAGACATGTAAACCTACTGTACGTGCAGGAAGACGACGACGCGGGACACTTTGCCTGTATTAAGAACTTGTCCCGCCTCGTGTGCTCGCAAGTGAGCAAACACAATGGCAAGAAATTCTTCTGCGATCGGTACGTATACAAGTTTGCGCAATATGCTTATAAATGAATAATATAAATGATTGATAAATTTCCAGATGCTTGCATTACTTCCATTCAAGCGACAAGTTGGAGGCCCATAGCATCGATTGTCAACAGATGAACGATTGCGCCTTCCGACTCCCGAGCGATGACTTCAAATGGTTGGCATTCAAAAATTACGGTAGGAAGGAACGAATGCCATTTGTAGTATACGCCGATCTAGAGTGCACACTAGAGAAGACGGATTCGACAACGTCGACGTACCAACACCATCAGGCATTCAGCATCGCATATTACGTGCGTTGCTCGTTCGACGAATCTTTATCCGCGTACCGGTGTTATCGCGATAAGAATTGCATCGCGTGGTTCGCAGAGGAATTAAAATGTTTGGCACATCGCGTAAAGGGTATTCTATCCGCGAATGTCCCCATGGAGATCTTATCGAAGCAACAATGGATAGCATACCGTAATGCTACACATTGTCATATATGCGAGAAACCGTTCGCGCCAGATGACGAAAGAGTGCGCGATCATTGTCACCTGACCGGACGATACAGAGGTCCCGCGCATTCACGCTGTAATTTGAATTATAAAGATTCGTATACCATCCCCATAGTCTTCCACAATTTATCAGGCTACGACTCACATTTTATTATCAAAGAAATTGCTACAGCGTATGAAGGGCATGTTGATCTGTTGCCTATAACGAAAGAAAAATATATATCTTTTACAAAACATGTTGAAGACACAGCCGACAGAATCGCGAAAATACATGAAATTAAGGTTTATCGATTCATATAAATTTCTCACCACCAGTCTCGAAAAATTGGCATCATTTCTCAGCCGGGATAAATTAAAAATTCTACGTTCAAATTTCACAAATCTATCAAACGAAGATTTCGAATTGTTGACGCGGAAAGGTGTCTTTCCATACGAATACGTGGATTGCATCGAGAAATTGGATGACACGTGTCTACCGCCGCGCGAATCATTTTACAGCTCGTTGACCGGCGACACTGTATCCGACGGCGATTACGCGCACGCCGCGAACATCTGGCAACGGTTCTCCATTCGAACCCTGGGCGAATACAGCGATTTATATTTGAAAACCGATGTCTTGTTGTTGGCCGATATATTTGAAAATTTTCGTGATAGTTGCATCACGAGTTACGGACTCGATCCCGCGTACTACTACACCTTACCCGGTTTTACATGGGACGCCATGTTGAAACATACATGCGTCAAATTCGAACTGCTCAGATATTGATATGGTTATGTTTATCGAGCGCGGTATACGCGGCGGTCTGAACCAATGTGCCAATAGATATGCTCGAGCCAATAACAAGTACATGCAGTCGTACGATCCATCGAAACCTTCCTCATATTTAATGTACTTTGATGTTAATAATCTGTACGGTTGGGCGATGTGTCAGCCATTGCCCTACGCCAATTTTCAATGGGTCGACGATGCAGCAAATTTTGATTACAGCGTGATCGCTCAGGATTCGCCCACGGGTTACATTCTCGAGGTCGATCTCGAGTATCCGCAACATCTTCACGACAGACACACTGACCTACCTTTCTGTCCGACGCGCGATAAGCCGCCCGGCAAGCGGCAAGATAAGCTACTTGCAACGTTATATGATAAGAAACGATACGTCATACATTATCGTAACCTGCAGCAGTGTACACGTCACGGTCTTCGCGTCACGAAAATTCATCGCGTGCTACAATTCGTTCAATCTCCATGGCTCCGTAAATACATCGAATTGAATACAAAATTTAGAACACTCGCCAAGAATGATTTCGAAAAAAACTTGTATAAATTAATGAACAACGCTGTATTCGGTAAAACTATGGAAAATGTTCGTAATCACGTCGATGTGAAATTATTAACGAAATGGGATGGACGCTACGGCGTGGAAGTTCTGATCGCGAAACCGAATTTCCACAGTCGAAGTATTTTTTCCGAAAATATGGTCGCTATCGAGATGCGTAAACTCGAGGTGGTATTCGACAAACCGATTTATGTGGGTATGTGCATCCTCGACATATCCAAGGTCTGTTTGTACGATTTTCACCACGAGTATATGCAACCTTTACATCGAGGCGCGTGTAAAATAATGTACACCGACACTGACAGTCTAATTTACCATATCGAGTGCGAGGATATTTACACGCATATGAAACGCAATATAGACAGATTCGACACGAGCGATTATCCCGCTGATAATGTGTACGGTATACCGCTTGCGAACAAGAAGGTGCCAGGATTAATGAAGGATGAAAATAATGGCGCAATAATGACAGAATTCGTCGGGCTCAGAGCGAAGATGTACGCTTTGCGAGTAGATGGAAAGATGGACACCAAAAAGGCGAAAGGCGTCAAAAGTAACGTTGTAGCGCGAACGATAACATTCGACGATTACACGCGGTGTCTCAACGATGAGATCGAAATGACGCGGCAGCAATCGTGCATAAGATTCAAGCTGCACGAAGTTTATACTGTGTCCGAAAAGAAAATCGCTCTGAGTCCGTACGACGACAAGCGGTATATCATACCAGAATCGACCGATACTCTGCCATGGGGGCATTATAGAATACCTTTGTAATATATTACTACGCAAGGAATATTAATAATCACTTTTGTATTTTTTTACACACATCATTTTTATATTGTTATACCTTTGTGATATTATGTAAGGAATATTAATAATTACTTTTGTATAACTCATATATCTCATATATTTTATATATTGTATACATTTCATATTGTTATATATTGTATACATTTTATATTGCATACATTTTATATATGTTGAATAAACGAAAATTAAATCACATTGTCTTTATGTATCCACGAATTGTGTGATCCATCGAATCCTAGCCATTTCACATAAACCTCGTCGCTTCTCCTGCGTAGTACCTTTTCCACGAGATACACGTCGGGATCAGCCGCGCGATGCAACTCGTGCTCGTAGAACGCTCCAGCGATAAATTTTCCGCGATAGTCCTCGAGCAGATACGTCGCGGGATTTGTGCGCTGCACTTTAACGATTTTAAACACTTCGGTGGTCCAATTTGGCGTGTATCCTTTCTCGAAAACGGTCTTGTACTTGCTCACGCGCACCGAATCGCCTACTTTGAACTTTGCCGGTCCTGCAATCGTTATCGCGCTGTACACCGTAGCCAAGAGTCTTTCGGCGATCGCGGGCGTAACGTCGGCGGGTCGCATACCGATCGTTCGATGTTTTCGCGAGTTGTAATCTGATACGAGACGTGGCAGCGCGTCGATCCATTTGTAGTTTCCATTGAGCGTAAACATCTTCCACATATTGTTCTTGAGCGTGCGATTGAATCGCTCGACGACCGATGCCTTCAATACCGAATACGTGGAGTAATGATTGATGTTGTGTTTCTTCACGAGTCGTTGCACGTCAGCGTTGTAAAACTCCTTTCCCTTGTCAGTCTGCAAATTTTTCGGACATCTCTCTCGAATTATCTTGGCGATAGCTTCGACCGTCTCGCTTCGGCTTTTGCTCTTGAGCGGCACGGCCCACGCGTATTTACTCAACACGTCGATGACCGTGAGTATGTAGCGGTAGCCTCTGTTGAAACGCGAATACGGCTGCATCTCGACGATATCTGCCTGCCACAAGTCATCGTATCCTCGTACTATGACGCGTCTTCGTGGAAAATTTCTTCTCGCCGGAGCATGCAGTTCCTCGACGAGTCGTCGCCTCTCCGAACTGACACTCATGTTTCAACGGTACGATCATCGATCACTGACACGTGCGAAGATTTAACTTTGTTCTTTCTTTTCGACTCGGTGGTTGCGTCGCTTATCGCATTTCGTAACACGTGCACGTCCTTCTCGAACGCAATCAGTCTCTCGACAAATTCGTCTCTCAAAATTTTAACGCACTGTTCCACATACAGTTTATTAGCCGCGTCATCGTCAGCCTCCGGTTGTGCTACGCGGCGAATCTTGCGTGATTTTGCGTCAAACGCCGTACCGACACGACACAGAGCGTTATGCCGCACGTAACTTCTCACCAGTCCGTTCTTCCGGCCGCCGTTGTCGAATGAATCGTTTCTCCGATTAAACAATCCAAATTTATTGACGGGCATTTTTTCGATGCAAGTGACGTCGATCGACTGGTTCGTTTCGACGATACTCCGATTAATTTATAATGATACCAGCCTCGCGAAGTTCCTCGATGATGGACAGCATCTCGTTGTCGTGAGCGTTATGACCGGCTCGGTGCGAAGCGTCGAGCAACCGTAGACGATCCACCAGCTCGTTGGGATCGTCCCAGTGCACGTAATCGATCGCGTTGTCGTTCAACGTCATAGCGCGAGGTAATCCTTCTCCAGATTTGGACTCGATCGATAGTAACGGTGCGATTATATATTTGTACTTGTATCCTCTGTTACCCTTTATTCGACCATGTGCATCGTAATTGTACCTGTGCGCGTTCGTCGTCAGCAGTATGCTCTTGTACTTTTGCGCATTTTGCTCCGTATAGACGGCATCATCGGGCAATTTCTTGAATATCAGCTCGTAAAGACCGGGTGTACCGACGTATCGCACGCCATCGATAATTATGTTGTCATCGTTATCTACGTCAATGTGTTTATTACCGAGCATCATTCCATCGCTGCTCAAACGAACACCGTACACGTTATCTAAACCGCTCTTTCGATCGTCGTTCAGAACGGCTTCGATGTACTTTTGACTCAGCGGTCCCAAGTTATTGCGCAACGTTTCTTGGTCCTCCTCCGACGTTTGCAACTGCTTTCGAATGGTCGTCACGAGCGAATTATCCGTGGTCTCGAAAACATTCTCGTTGCTCGCGAGCAATTCGGGTGATTGTACCACTGTTGTCGTCGCGGTTGGTGTCGTCGATATCGGTGATATGTCCAGCGGAGGCTCAAATCGAAAGGTTTTATACGGTGTCGATGCGGCGCGATCCGACACTCGTTTCCTCTTTGTCTTCGCATCCTCCTTACGCTTCTGGACGGTTAACGTTTCATCGTCGTCACGCGGTTCTTTCTTTATCACGCGCGTGTCAGAATTTTCAACAATCTTTTGCAGAGGCTCGATAATTGGTTTGAAGCGTGTCTTCACCGCAATATCGTCTTCGATCCTGCCGGTCTTCAAGGCGCGATGTTTCTTGCGGATCGATTCACTGGTCTTCTCAATCTTCCTCGCGATCTTCTCACGCTCACGAGTATCGTTGCTCTCAGCCATGTTTTACCTCGACAAGGTACCGACGACGACTGATCGTTTTACGGTATCGCGAACATGTTAAATCCTTTTCGATATCGTCCATTCGTGAGCGAACTGTCCTTGTCTATCACTACGAATCCGTACTCGGACTGCCAACAATCGTGACAAAACGCGCTGAAATCCCTGTACGACATGTCGGTATTCACGTGATCGTTGTAAACATGTTTCAAATTAGTCCCATCCTGTTTGAACAGGATCAGCAAGTTCGCGTTATCGCGTATAAGATGTTTGGGTATTCTCGCATACGTCTGACAGAGATAGAAACAGTCGACATTCGAGTGCCTACCCATCGAGAAGTATTCTCTCACAGTATCTTGCTTGTCGCACGCGACGTCATCGAAAAAAAAAATCGAGTTTGGTAGCGCCTCGCTCGGTGGAATGACGTCACTGTTATTGGAGAACGTAAAATAGCCTATTTCGTCGATCGATGTCAACAGTTTCTCCAGATATCGATACTTTGGCTGCTGCAGTGACTTCGAGTACACGTACACGTTCTCGAAACGCACACCGTGTGGACTTTCCAGCAAGCTTATCAGAACGTTGGTTTTACCGCAATTCGAGGGGCCGCAGATGATCGCGCGTATAGTGGTCGGTAGCATTGCACCGTGTTTGCGTTTCTTCGCGTTGTTTCACATCGCCAGCAGTTTGTCGTCACAGTTCGTGACACGTATCGTCAGCGGCTGTCGCACGAATTTCATTTCTCTCTGCGCTTCCGAGTAGAAAGGACGCACCTATTTATAACCGCGCGGAACCGCAAATCGCTCAGAAATGTTTCTGCTTTTGTCGGATAACAGTGATATATACGGTTTAACAGCCAAACAGTTGGAGTATGTGCCGAAGATTGTTCTGTTACAACAGTTTTACGATCACATAGATTATGTGTGGGATAAACTTCCGGAGCATATCAAAGCAGATCCGGAAATTCAGCAGTACCGTCATTGCCTGGAGCATTACAATCTACCGTCTCAGCGAACGCACATCGACGGTCCGCCGCCGCTGATCAAGGATTGCGACGAATGTCATCGGCGACGTCTAGCGTAAAAGTTGGCGGCAGTCTGCTCAATCGCGCGATAAACGCGCTTCCCTTCGAATTACACATCCCAGGCTATCAGTTTTGTGGCCCGGGAACTCATTTGGAGAAACGTTTGGCGAGAGGTGATCGAGGCATAAATCCACGGCGTGTCGCGAGCACGACATAGCGTATTCTCGGAGCAATAGTCTCATCGAGAGACACGCGGCTGACAGAGTACTCGCCGAGAAAGCGCAAAAACGCATCGTCGCGGGAGATTCCTCGCTGGGCGAGAGAGCTGCCGCCACGGTTGTCTGGGCGGCGATGAAAGCCAAGACGAAGATCGGTATGGGTATGAAGAAGAAGACGAAGAATATGAAGAAAAAACGGGTACTTCCAATAGCGAAACGCGGAGGTGTACTACCAATTCTACCGATGTTGGGTGCACTCGGATCCTTGATCGGTGGAGCTGCCGGTGTGGCAAAAGCGGTGAACGACAGCAAAGCCACGCGACGTCAACTCGAGGAGCTGCAACGTCACAACCGCGCGATGGAAGGTCGTGGACTCTATCTCGCTCCGTACAAATACGGACGGGGACTGTATCTCGGCTCGTACAAGCGCGGACAAGGTGTTGTAAAGAGGAAAAAAAAAACGTCCAGGAGGCGTTAGAAATGCCCGCGGGTGCGACAACGAACGTGCAATTGGATCTACTGACAAGACATATGCGCATACCATACTTTAGAGGCGTTTTCATGCGCGACACATTACCAACAGGCGGTGCACGTCGAAAGGAGAGTGGTATCGTGAATCTGGACGACGCGACAGGTCCCGGTACTCATTGGGTGGCATATGCTAAGAGGAGAGAACGCGTTATATATTTCGACAGTTTTGGCAATCTTCGACCTCCTAGAGAACTAGTGCGTTATTTCGGGAACAGTGTGATAGAGTACAATCACACACCCTATCAAACCTACGATCAGAACATCTGCGGTCAGATGTGTCTACAGTTTCTCCGAACGTGTGAATTTAAAGCCTGACGAGCGACTGTGAGGACTCAATGTTAGTCGAGCGGTTTTTCCATCATGTCGTTGACGCTCACGCTGAGCGGCCGGAGCAGCGTCCTCGCGGTAAACTACTCTCCAGCCATAGATTTGAGTGACGACGACTACGAGCTCGGTCTGATGGACTTTGAGACCTACCATACGATAGCGAACGCGAATGCCTCGAACAATAAATTTTACTTTGGCAATGACGACGCTGAAATTACAATTCCCGAGGGATCGTACGAACTGCAAGACATTAACGAGTTTTTGAAACGCGCATTTAAACGTAAAGTAGAAAAGAAACAAATCGACGATGACGAGGTCGGAGAGTATCCGATAGCGCTGCGCGCTAATTACAATACGATGAGGAGCGAGATTAAATGCGACTACAGAGTGAACTTTAGTAAGCCCAACAACATAGGATCGCTGCTGGGATTCGCTTCGAATCGCGTATTGCAACCGCGAAAATGGCACACATCGGACATGCCGATCAACATTATGAATGTGAACATTATCCGCATAGAGTGCAACGTGACCGCGGGCGCGTACAGCAACAGCAAACGCGTGCACACGATACACGAATTTTCACCGAACGTGCCACCAGGATATAAGATATCGGAAAGGCCGTCGCAGATCATTTACCTGCCAGTCATCGTACGGAGCATTACGGATCTGACGATACGCGTCGCCGACCAGCACGGACGATTGCTCGACTTTCGAGGAGAGGAGATTACCGTCAGATTGCACGTGCGAAAGTGTCGACGTTATCGCGAACGTATGTGAGATGCTTGTGTTGAACGGCTCGAGGCACGCGAGAGATAAAGTCACAACGGCTCTCGATAATATCCGATCATCCGAGGGAAAGAAACTCAGCGCGTCGAACGTTGCATTTTTAAAATCTTTGGGATTCGCGGTACGAAACATCTAACGATGACGGACATTCTCAACATCGGGGACGAGCCGGTCTTTGACGATCGCATCATCAAGCTCGAGACTCACACGTACAATCCGTACGCTAATACGACGTTTGGACACAGCGACGAGATAAGAATACCCATACAACAACAGGATCTATACACGTTGCCGTACGAAAGTTTTCTATACATCGAGGGAAAACTAACGATAAAGAATGAAATCGCGGGATCTACTGTCGTACTGGCGCACAACTGCGTCGCGTTCATGTTCGACGAGATTCGATACGAACTCGACGGTGTGGAGATTGATCGCAACAGAAACGTTGGAATAACCAGCTTGCTCAAGAACTATGTAACGGTATCGTCCGATAAAAGCGTGATTCTGAGGAACGCCGGCTGGGATACGCAGAGTAGCGCGGAAGGATACTTTAATTTCTGCGTACCGCTCTACATGATACTGGGATTTTGCGAGGATTACAGACGCGTGGTTATCAACGCTCGTCACGAGTTGATTATGATTCGAGCTCGCAACGATAACAATTGCCTGGTGGGAAATTCGGCGATGAATCCCGAGATCGAATTATTCAAGATACAATGGCGAATGCCGCACGTGTTACTGAACGAGATAAATAAGCTGTCGATGCTGCGTGCCTTGGAAAGCGGACGATACATCAGCATGGCTTTTCGCTCGTGGGATCTGTACGAGTTTCCGCTACTGCAGAGCACAACAAAGCATTCGTGGGCCATCAAGACCGCTTCGCAGCTCGAGAAACCACGATACGTTATCTTCGCTCTGCAGACAGGTCGGAAGAATGTCATGTCCGAGGATGCGAGCCGATTCGACGACTGTAAATTGAGCAACGTGAAACTCTACCTGAACTCTGAGTATTATCCGTACGATGACATGAATCTGGATTTCGATAAGAAGAAATGGGCGATTCTGTACGACATGTACGCGCGTTTCTGCAAAGGCTACTACGGATACGATTATCTCGAACCGAGTCTCACTACCACGACTTTCAAACGTTTCGGTCCGTTCGTGATTATCGACTGTTCTCGACAAAACGAGTCGGTCAAGAGCGCAACCGTGGATGTGAGATTGGAATTCGAGTGTAAGGAGAACGTACCGGCGAATACTACCGCCTATTGCCTCATCATACACGATCGCGTGGTTCAGTACAACCCGTTGACCAACATTGTTCGCAAAATCACCTAAATGCGACGTTGGAGAGGGGGAGCGGTATAAAAATCTACGATATTCCGCGATCCTCCCGCAGTTCGCTCCTCGACATGTCAGCGTCAACCATGTCCGCGCCAACGTACGTGGATCTGAAAGGTTACGTCGTGGATCTGCGTAATGGACGCACCGTTGGCGAAATATACTTCCCAATTTTTCATCGCGGTGAAGACATAATAAATCTGAAAGGTTACGTCGTGGATCTGCATGGACGCACCGTCGGCGAAATAAACTACTCAATTTTTGATCGCGGGGAAGATGTGATCGATAACTCAATCGAATCACCCGTAGATCAAAATCATGCAACGTTGGAGAAGGGAGCGGTATAAAATCTACGGCATTCCGCGATCCTCCCACAGTCCGCTCCTCGACATGTCAGCGTTAACCATGTCCACGCCAACGTTCGTGGATCTGCAAGGTTACGTCGTCGGCAGAAACTCCTTCGTCGTGAAGGAGTTTGCCGCTCTCAGAGAGGGATTTATTCTCACTCATTATATCTTTGGAAGCTCCGAGCCATGGTATTTTCTCAGCAAGGCGGATAGAAAACACGTATCCTGGTTGGAGGCGAAACATCATGGATTGCATTGGCGTGATGAGCACGGAACGATTCCGTACTTCACGGCTAGAGACATGATTACAAAGGCGTTGCGGGATGTGACGGAGAGCGAAAACTCACCCATCGTATACGTAAAGGGACTCGAGAAACGAGAATGGCTGCGGGATTTGCTCCTAGACGATGCGAGAGACGATATCTACATCGAGAGCCTCGACGTGCACTACGAAGACGTGGAATCGCTGAAAAATATGGACGCTACACATACTTTGCGTTGTCATAAACATGTATCCAATTGTGCCATGCAAAATGTATTCAAACTATTTAATTGGTGGCATCACCATAAAAAATAAACGCATATATCGTCATTTTTTTTTATCCTTCCCCATTTCGAACAATATTTACTTCATATTGACATTATTTTACGTTTCTCGACGTTTGTCAGATGTATGTTTATTAACTATTTGATGTTTCTCGATGTATGTCAGATGTATGTTATTAACCACTTGATGTATGTTAGATGTTCGTTTAATAACTACTTGATGTATGCTAGATGTGTGTTAGTTGTATGTTAGATGTTTTGTTATTAACCACTTGATGTATGTAAGATGTTCGTTTAATAACCACTTGATGTATGTCAATGTATGTTAGATATATGTAAGATGTTTCTCGACGTTTCTTTCAACGTCTTTTCGGGTTTCGACACGTTTCGATAAACATTTCCCCCTCTCAAAAAAGGTGATTCATGTATGTGCGCAGTTATCCCCTCTCCTCTAATCTTAACAGGTTTCGACAAGTTTCCATAAACATTTCCCCCTCTCCTCTTAAAAAAGTGTGAATCACATCAATTAGTTTCACGCGATCAGTATTGCATCGACCGCTCATACGAAACGAACCTCTTCATCGTGAGAAAAATGTACGCCGCTGAAGGAAGCAGTGTGAAACGTATGAATTATTATATGCCGCTTCAGCATGAGGAAATTCCGTCGCAAGAAAATAAGAAAAAGTGTAACGAGTAAGTATAAAGTTTCCTATTTATATATATATATTTGTACTTATTTTTATATATTTTATAAAACCTTTCTCTTTAAAAGTCAATCTTTCGACGAAAAAAGAGCGGTCAATTGGATACAGCGCATACTCAGCAGACGATACACACTGACGGCAACGGAATACAAGTATCTTGAAATTGGAATCAACGTGGGTTCGCAGAGTTACGTGGAGATTGCCATAGGAGATCATCGTGGAAACGAACTGATATTGTCTCTCGAAACGTGGAAGGGACTCTACGAGCAACGATGGAATATTCAAAATTTACTTTGGAACAGCCGTAAAGACGCCGTTATAAACGCTGGACCGCTAACGATCCGCGCTTCCGCGATTAACGGTACTAAAATCATACGTCTCGAATCATCAAACGTATGTTTGTCGATGACTGAATCGACGTTGATGTTTATGTTTACTCTGGATCCGTGCATCGATTTAACGTTCGAATCATTATCGAACATAATCGAGACGGTTGACGCCAAATTTACACAGTTTTCGCACATCGCTTCTTCGTTAACGGATACAAACGAGATATCGAACGCGATCCGTGCCAGCGATGCTTTCGAGAAGGATCACCTCGTCGATTGCGAGCTGTTGGCTCTAATTTTTAGTATGTAAGAGAAAAGAATATGTAAGAACAAATAAAAAAGTTTTTTAAATCTAATTCATGATGTGATTATTTTCTCGCTCCGTTTCCTTTCTAATACGTTCCATTTCATCTATCGCTCGCCCGTAGTAGCTCGCGTCATCTTGCGGTACGTGCGGAGCGCGCGCGATCGTTTTAGTAGTAGCTTGCGCCATCTTGCGGAGCAACTCGCCTCGATGATGAAAATCTCTTTGCGCACGCATGCGTAATACCCCCTTTTATTCACATACGCATGCACACACTTACAACGCTTACACGCATGCACTTGCTCACACGCATGCACACATTCGCACGCGTGCACTCGCTCACACGCATGCACACATTCACACGCGTGCACTCGCTCACACGCATGCACGTATGCACTCGCTCACACGCATGCACACATTCACATACACGCGCACACACTCACATACACGCACACACTCACACTCATACTCACACTCTCTCACACACACACACACACACACACACACACACACACGCACGCACGCACGCACGCACGCACGCACACGCACACTCACACTCACACTCACACTCACACTCACACTCACACTCACACTCACACTCACACTCACACTCACACTCACACTCACACTCGAACTCACACTCACACTCACACTCACACTCACACTCACACTCACACTCACACTCACACTCACACTCACACTCACACTCACACTCACACTCACACTCACACTCACACTCACACTCACACTCACACTCACACTCACACTCACACTCACACTCACACTCACACTCACACTCACACTCACACTCACACTCACACTCACACTCACCTCACACTCACACTCACACTCACACTCACACTCACACTCGACACTCACACTCACACTCACACTCACACTCACACTCACACACACACTCACACTCACACTCACACACACACTCACACTCACACTCACACTCACACTCACACTCACACTCTCACACACACACACACACACACACACACACACACACACACACACACACACACACACACACACGCACGCACGCACGCACGCACACACAAATATAACACAAGTTTTAATTTTTTAATAATAATTATATTTTGGCACTTTTACATATTTTTGGTCAGTGACACATTACAAATCCCTTCTCGTTCCCTGTCGGCATTTCCGGTATTTAAACTTTTTTTTCTTCAAATGTCTCACACTCTGTAACAAAAAAAACATTTATTATTTATTATTTATTATTTATTAATTATTTATTATTTATTTATTATTTTATTAGTTATCTTATTTTTATTAATAAATTGTACCTTAGGGAGGGGGGAGAATTCCCACAACTCTTCTTCCCGTTTGAGGGAAGAATGTCACTACAATGTTGTAGTCACAAACTTCATTTCTTCCCGTCCTGTAATTAATAGTAATAAGAAAAAATTGTTCACATAATGAAAAATATTATTTGATACAATAATACTTACATTAATTGGGAAGCAGATTGTGGAAGGACTCCCACAACATTTCTCCCAGTGGCAGCTGAAAATGTTCTTACGAGGTGTCTTCCACGTTCCCTCAACCACTCCTCCCTGTAGTGCTGATTAACGCTGTAGTAAAATATGCACCTCCTCTGGTGTTCCTCCACCTGGCTCGACATTATTTCACGGCCACAAATGCACATCATCTTGTCACTGCCACTGGGAGAAACGTTTGAAAGGGACTGAAGGAAGAGACCGGTTGGAGATGGTGCAGTTATTTTATCAACGATTTATTTTTGATAGCGGCTAACTTTGTTTAGCCGGCGCTTGATATCTATTATAAACATGCTCGCTATTAACATTCACTCGCTCTTTATACGCTTTCAAATTAATTATAAAGATAAATTAATTATGATAAATTAATTATAATAAATTAATTATAAAAGATATATATTTTTTATTATTTTCATAATTTTACAATTGATTAAGATATATAAGGAGTAGATTGCGTTCGGTAACGCTAGATTTTGAGATAATCCCGAGCGCGTGGGACCGATAGGGGTCTGACGGTGCAGCGGTCCGATGGTACAGCTTCCGGGAGCACAGGGGAATCGATATGATAGGGCCCGACGGCGCAGCGGCCCGATGGTACACCTTCCGATGGTGTGGTTTACAGCTGCGGCTCATTTTCTAAAAAACAGACAATAAAATACTTAAATTTTGTTAATATTGAACATACATCTATAAATAAAAACAAATATACCTTATTACTTTGACAACGTCGTCGACGATGACGATGTCGATGATGGTGAATTCGGAGGAGTCAGAGGACGATATCCTTGACGCTCGACCGATTTTCGATGAACATAATCTTGAATTCCTTCCTTCTTTCGCTGAACGAAATCTTGAATTCTTTCTTTCTGTTGTGTGAAGAGGTTCGTTGATACATCTCGCATTCTTTCCCATGGTCGCGACGTTGACGATGGCGCTGAATTCGGGGGAGTCAGAGGACGATATCCTTGACGCTCGACCGATTTTCGGTGAACATAATCTTCAATTCCTTCTTTCTCTCGCTGAACAAAATCCTTTATATTATCCATATTAACTCTCTTGCAACGAATTGAGCGAAAGAAGTTTTATCCCTCTGTCTGGATATTAAACTGACTAAAAATGTCATTTTCCGCACTTTATATTACCATTCAACGTGTGCATATTGGGCACATGTTGCATGGGAATATGGCATACACTCTACCTCTGCAATTGCTACATTGTAGGGAACCAATTGCACCGTGCGGCCCAATCTCATGTTGGCGAATAGCCCACATTGGTCCATCGGTAGAGTTTGCGAATTCGATCGCGCACGTCACACATGACACATAATTACCACTCATCCTATAATAAGAGTATATAACACAATATTTCATGCGATCACTAAGCGCGTTTATTTGCGGTCCAGATAATAGTTTTTCAATTCTTTGTCCAGGATTCTCACTGTTGTCACTCGTATCACTGCCACCGCCGCTATCAGTTGATAAGGGGTGATCATCTTCTTCCGCATCCATCACCTCCTCCTCCTCCTCCTCCTCCTCGAAATTATCGGTATCAGCATCTTCATCGTCGACGTCTACGATATCCATGACATCATCGTCGTCGACATCTACGATGTCCATCTCTTCATTATTTGGTTGACCAGCCATTTTTCACATATCACAAAAACTGTCAGAGCCCTTACTGAGATCTCGCGCGCTTCCGGACCAATTTTATACCTTCATTTTTCTCTTTCTAACTAACACCGGTTATCAGCATATATCTACTTTGATGCTTTGTGCATACAATTTACTAAACATTTAATTAAAAGAAAACATGGAAGTTAAAACGTGTTTCAAAGTCGCCGCTACTTATCAAAGGATTGCTTGCAGGTTTATGCAAGTCAACCTCGATATCATAACATTAGCGGCCAGATATCGGCGCTCGAAAGGGGTAGAATCAGATATTTTGTTTCAGTCAGATTTGTTTAATCTTAGGGGTAGAATTATGTTTCATAATCTTATCAAAAGTCTTCCTGGAAATTGGGTGTATGTTAGATATCTTATCGCGTCATAGCAGCCAGATATCGGCGCTCAAAAGAATCATGTTTCGCAGATTTGTTTAATCTTATCATTAGGGGTAGAATTATGTTTCATAATCTTATCAAAAGTCTTCCTGGAAATTGGTGGTGAGGGGGTGGGACAGGGGTTGTATCGCCGATAGCGGCTGGATCATGTAGAATTATGTTTCAGTCATATCAAAAGTCTTCCTGGAAATTGGGGGTGAGAGGGTGCGACAAGGGTTGTATCGCCGATAGCGGCTGGATCATGTAGAATTGTGTTTCAGTCATATCAAAAGTCTTCCTGGAAATTGGGGGTGAGAGGGTGCGACAAGGGTTGTATCGCCGATAGCGGCTGAATCATGTATCGTCGGTTTTGATAACCGAGCAACCCCTTCCCGCGTGACGTCATACCCCCTCGCCCGCGGAATACTCCCCGCCCCGCTCCCCCCTCGGAGGACCTGGATTAGAACCGGCCTAGTATACCTACTAATTAAGTGGAGATAAGAAGCGGGTGTGGATGGACGAACGAGTCGTGTGTCTCTTATCTCGAAGCCACTCTATTCGGGCGAGCGCTTCGAGCCGATCGCATGCGGATGCTTCGGTTATAGGTCAACGTCCGCGACGCTATGACTCTGTAACCGAGCTATGCGATCGTCGGTTCTAATTTCGGGTCAAGGCTTAACCCTCTTACCCCAGGACTGGACCGTGTGCTATCGCGAAAGAGGAGTGAGCGAGGTCGGGGTTTCTGATGAAATGAAAATTGAAGCGATTATTATTATTATAAAATAATTAAACTATTTATTACTATTCATTTAATTACAACCTTTTAAAAGAAAGAGTATAAAAAGGGAATAAAAGTTACATGAATATTGAGATAATAAAACTAATGCGTCAAGAATATCGCGGTCTCATATTCGCAGGATATAGAATGTGTAGGTATATGAATAAAATGTGTAGTAGCGAATAGATTACAATTATTATAGTATTCTTATCTTAGCGGGTGGCTCATAGTCGCTCTCGTCGCTATCGGTAGTTTCATTTTCACTACTATCGCTCTCTTCGAATTTTTCGGTTTCTTTGCTGTAGATACTATCGTTGTCTTGCTCCGATTCTCGATTCTTCGCGTTGTCTTCCGACAGGTCGTTATTATGAAGAGAGTCCATCTCTTCTTCTTCTAGGTCTCTAACGGGCGAGTATGATGGCCCAGAGTCGTCATCCAAGAACGGATGATATGCAAAAGACGGCGGTGTCGGGGGAGGAGTGTTGGGGATGACCCGGTTAGTTAAGGGATTTTGCGGAGGAGGAGTCCTGATATGATACAGCTGTCTGAATTCTTGGTGGTCCTCGTTATCGAATAGGAAGTCGAGTTCCTCGAGAAATAGATCTATCTCCCGGAGAAAATCGTCGTCAGCTGAGCGGTTAATCGACACTAAAAAGAGGTTCTATAAGACTCTACGATCCACTCGAGTTTAACGCGGAAGAATATGATTAGAATGCAGCGACTTACTTTTAGAACTTGTGGAAGAGCTCGGGTGATTCGGTCTTGGAAGCGCTGAGCTCGAACTCGCAACTATGAACCGTGGAACTGTGCACTACTTGTAATTATAAACAATGGAAACACGCACTGTAAAGTGATTACTGACTGCTGATGGAAACAAAAATTGTGAGTGTGCGGAGTCGCCAAGTCGCCCTTTTTATAATGAATTTTTAGGGGAGGTGGTCCTTCCCAATTTCCGCGTGATTCGATTTGATTGGTGATGCGACATAGATAATAGTCTCCAAATAAGGAGATTTACAATTTTTCGGCTTTCTATTGGCCGAATTAGGGAAGCAGTGCACACGGCTCGCAACTATTTCCCGGAGCTGCTAATTATGGAGATATTAATTTTTCTCCATGTCGCTGTCTATATTAGGTATGTTTATTGAAATCGTTTCCTAGAAGTAATAACACGTGTCTTCATGGGACAAAGGGATGTTGACGAAAAGTTTTCAGATAAGGGATCATTGAGACCGCGTTAAACTCTTATCGGGTCGCGCTCGATGACATATTTACTGTTTCCGTTTATGTTATGCGCGAATGGAAGAAATCGTGGAGTCTACGGACGTAACAGTATTATATATGCATGTCAATTAGATTTTATTTAAAACTGTAGCCGTGCGTGTTGGAAATATTTGGATAGAATACATTTTTTATATCGATATGTATGTATGTATGTATATATGTATGTCAATTAGATTTTATTCTAATGGTTCCTTATTATGTGTATTATGAAAAGGAAATAAAAAGTATACAATAAATTACAACTGATTTCATATTCATTTATTAGAATGGAATATTGTACATTGTCTTTTATATTTTTTTTACATGAAAAAGAGATAAAAGATATGAACAAATAAAATACAATTAAGCTGTCTCTATCCATATCATTTTGTGATTTATAATCATATCTTGAAGAAATAAAATGTAATTAAGACATCTCTATATTATTTTCCATAATATTTTCAGATAAATAAGTGATATTATTTTTTGCGCGATGGATATTGATAATACTCACATGTTCTCGACATGCTTTTGGATTAGATATATAAAACCTTTTCAATAGCTAAATTCAGAGATTTTTACCTTCAACGTTCGTCAAAAGTAAGTATAAAATTATGTAACATAATATATTATGGCTAGTATGATGATATTGCTATTAAATTATTAAATCATTATTAGTTTTTAAAACGCAATTTCATGCATGCATTATGAAAAAAGGTATGAATGAATCTCTCTACAACGCTTCTTCCTGTTCATCGATTTTTTGATAGCCGCCACATTTATTTAGTCGGCGCTCGCTATCCGTTATAAACATGCTCTTAAAGATATATCTACGGCATACTGTACAGATTTAAATCTGGATCGTTAATTAAAAATGTAATAATTGTTATATTGTATAATTGTATGATACTCGCAAGCTGTTAACTCTTTCTTCTTTGTATGTTCTAATTGTCAAGATATTTTTTTCGGTAAGCTCTGAGCATCGTGTGGATAATGAAGCAAATATTTTTCAAAGTGTAGGAACGCGTGTGTGTATGCGGGATTGAATGTGAGCGAGAGAGAGCAAAGATGTTGGCGCGTGGGAGCGAGAGAGAACGTAGGTCCTCTGACGCGTTAGAACAAGAGCGAAGGGCTCAAGACGCGGTAGTCAGACGCCGTCTCCCCCTCCACCATGGATAATGATGTATGTCTCCTTCTCATGGAGTATCCTCGATTTATAAATAATACATTAATTATTAATGTATCAAATTATTTATTTAAATTCTCATATTTTTACAAACTGTTTATATTTCAAAACTATTAGCTATAATGCTGTGACACTAGGCTTTGGTTGGATAGAGCGATCTGACGGGTGATCCAACGGTTGCAGCGTTTTTTACAAATAAAATACTTTATTTTCTATTGTTCGCGTACGTACATGTGATCATAATAATAATAATAATAATAATAATAATGATGATGATAATAATATTGCATACCATAATACTTTGAGGATGACAGTGTTGTCGATAATGTTGGCGATGACGATGCCGATGATTGTGAATTCGGAAGAGTTAGACACAAGGCTTTGCTTGGACAAAGCGTTCTGGTAGGCTGTCTAACGGCTGCAGCGTTTTCTACAAATAAAATGCTTCATTTTCTATTGTTCGCTACGTACATGTGATCATAATAATAATAATAATAATATTAATATTAATATTAATAATACATACCATATTACTTTGAGGATGACAATGTTGTCGATAATGTCGACGATGACGATGCCGATGACGGTGAATTCGAGAGTGTCAGAGGACGTTATTCTTGACGCTCAACCGATTTTCGATGAACATACTCTTCAATTCCTTCTTTCTTTCGCATAACAAAAATCCTTTATGCTGTCCATATTACCTCTCTCTCTCCTACAACTCATATTGAACTGATGCTAAAGTCTTCCTGAAAATGATGCGTACCAGGACATTTGCTAGTGGTTACATCATGTTTCCAATTTCGATTGTGGTTGTATTTATTTTGCATGGTTACTTATATGTTTCCATGCGATTTTTGCTTACGAGAAAGTCTATAATCTTATGCGACATCTAGCAACATCGCTGACAACTAACACTATTTATCATGTCACTGATTAACAAAAAACTCTTCCTGGAAATTATGGGAAGGGGATACTGCGCATGTCAGTGCAGGTCCATGCAGGTCTGTGCAGGTCTGTGCAGGTTTTGATATGTTTATAAACAAAGATAAAATAACTGCGCAGATCCGCGGTTAGATAGTTAAAATATCGGCGATATCAAAGGATTCATAGTCAAAATATTGGCGAACTCCAAAGGATTCTTCCTGAAACTGGTGTAATCTGATGCCGTTGTTATCTGATATGTTTATAAACAAAGATAAGATAAGAGGCCCCCTCCCCGAGAACCACCCACGACGTTTGCTTACATATTTATCATGTTTCTTTATATTATTATCATGTTTGTTTACTTATTTATCGTGTTTGTTTACATATTTATCGTGTTTGTTTACATTATAATCATGTTTGTTTACATTATAAACATGTTTGTTTACATAAACAAATGTAAACAAAAAGGACCATCCAGGGTGAGTTAGAACTCTCATAGTATACCTACTAATAATATTAATATAAATCATATAATAATTTAACTTACTACTAAATTATTAAGTAATCCTGCCTATAAATTTATAGCGAACTTATGCTGATAACTTCTAATAGTATAATCATTAGGATTTTCATTGTTCCAAATATGTGAATTATGTACATTGAATGAATCCTCACAAGTAAAACAAGATTCATCCGTAAATAATATTGAATGTGAAAATTTGGATTGTTTTTCCTCTTTTGCCAACAATCACGTACAAAAATTTACGTACAAAAATCTACGTGCGTAATTCTCTGATAATAAATTTTGGACTTTTATGAAATGATAAGCATGTAATCTATTTTTTTTTAATGTGTTGTACTGTCATCATCGATGTTCTCTACGCTGAGAGGGTTCCGATAGTGCACGGTGCGATAGCACACATCCCGGTAGCACACATAAAATTTAACTCATTTCCCGATAGCTCACATCCCGATAGCACACGTCCCGATATCGCACAAGATAAAAAACACATTTTCCCGATAGCGCACAAAGAAAGAACCATGTTATCCCGATAGCACATATTCCCGAATACCCTTTATCCCGATAGCGCACGCTCCGCTCACAAATTTATCTTAATTCTATATATTCGCTCGCCCGAGAGAGAGAGAGAGAGAGAGACACACACACACACCCTCACATCCATCCACGCATCTACACTTATTCCTTTGGACCTCCGTTTTCGCTGTGTGTTCTTCCCTCTCCATTCCTTCCTCATTCACACCTCCTCCCTTCCTCTCATCTTCCTCCTCCTCCCTCCCTTCCCTCATCTCTTCCCACTTTTTCATCCACTCCTCCCCCTCCCCCCTCTCCCCGAGAACCTCCTCCACCGCCTCCTGCCAACCTCTCTCCTGCCCCCAACTCGTACATTCTTCCCAAACATGCTCCCATGTTTCCTCCCCCCATCCGCATCTCCTACATTTTCTCTCTTCTCTATCCTCCCAATACCTGTTTCCTCTCATTCCGTCACCTAACCTGTGCCTTGCTACCCTCTGCCATCTTTCCTCTTTCCATCCCTCTTTTAAATACTCCGGCACTTTTTTCCTTTTATTCTGCCATATTCTGCCATCATTTGTTAAACTTAGACTCCCTTATCCTTTCCCATCTTTCTTCCTCCTGCGCCTCCCTCTCTTTCCTTACTATCTCCTCTCCTCTCATTTTTCCATCTTCCCTCATCTTTTCTACCTCCTTCAAGTTCCATCCTTTCTTCTCATAATACTCTTTCCTCTCCTTCTCTCACTCTCCCACTGCTGATCCTCCCTTTGCTCTTTCTCTCATCTCCTCCCAACACAGCCTGGCCAATTCCCCTCCTTTTCCTTCCCCCAGTCTCCTCTCATATCCCCATGCTCTTAGACTCGCTCTTCCTCTCATCTTTTTTCTTTGAAATTCCTCCCTTACCAAGTAGCTTGGTGTACTCCTTCCCACTCCTGCTACCCATTTTAAAAATCTGTCCTGCACCTTCTCCACCTCTTCCCTTTCTTTTCACCCCCATATCTCCACTCCGTACCCCATCACCGTTCATACCAGTCTGTCAAACAGCCACATCCTTCTTGCCCAATCCTTTCCGAATCTTCTTTTTCTTATCCCCCAAACCTCTTTCATCACCACCGCTCCTTTCCTCACCCTTTCCCTTATATGTTCCCTCTGACCATCATTTGCCATCAACGTATATCGTAAATAGTTAAATTTCTTCACTTCTTCTATTTTTTTTCCTTTCCATTTCCACTCTATCTTCTTCCACCTCCCTCCTCCTTTCCTGCATCTCATCACTTTCGTCTTTTCCACATTTACTTCCAATCCCTTTCCATCTACATACCTCTCCAGTCCTTTTATCATTCTCTGCATCCCATTCTCCTCCTCCGCCATAACCACCACTCATCTGCGTACGCCAAAGAGTAAATTTTCCTTCCTTTTACTCTTATTTCTCCCCAACCTTCCTCCTCCAACGCCTCGTCCATGTCCGCTATCATCAGGGTGAATAAGCAAGGGCTCAAAGGACACCCTTGCCTCACTCCACTCTCCGTCCAAAATCTTCCCCCTTCCTTCTCTCCCACTCTCACTTTGCCCACTGTCTCCTCCAACACCTCCTCACATCTTGCCACCAGCCCCTCCCTCACTCCCCTTTTTCTCATACTCTCCAGTATCTGTCCCCTGTCCACTGAGTCAAACGCCGCCTTCATATCTATGAACATGGCCACCATTTTTCATCTCCCTTCTGTCACTCTCTTGTTTATCATGTAGTTTAATACATAGATCTGGTCTATTGTCTCCATCCCTTTCCTGAAACCCGTTTGATTCGGTGGCAGTATCCCTTTCCTCTCTATCTCCTCCCTTAGTCTCTCCGCCAGTATTGCTGCGTATATCTTATGCCGTTTGCGTCAGTGTTACTCCTCTATAATCTTCCACCTTTCCTCCTTTCCCTTTCTTCAATATCGGTACTACCACTCCTTCTCTCCAGTCCTCTGGCCATCTCTCTCCTTTCCAGACTCTGTTACATATCTGCCACAGCCACTCTCTCATCTCCTTTCCTCCATACTTCCACACTTCATTTCCTATACCATCTCCTCCGGCCGCCTTTCCTTCTTTTAATTTCTTTATAGCTCTCTCCATTTCCTCCTTGCTTATCTCTTCCTCCTCCGCCTCCCCTCTCTCTACCTTTTCTCTTTCCCTTCTTATCCTCCAATCCACACCACCTAGTAGTTCCTTAAAAATATTTTTCCCATTCTTCCATCTCTATTCCCATCCCTCCTCTCCTCCTTCCCTTTCTCTTCCCTCTCACCACCTTCCACACTTGCCTCTCTGTTTTCACCTTTTCCATTTCTCTTTCCCATCTTTCTCCCTCCTCCCTCCTTTTCTTCTCACACATTATTCTGTATTCCCTCTTCGCTTCTTTATATTTCTCTCCTTCTCTCCTTCTTGCCTCTTCCATCTTTTTATTTCCTCTTTCACCTCTCCTTTTTTCTTTCTACATTCTTCATCCCACCATCCTCTTTTCTTCTTTACCTTCAACTCTTTCTCCACCCTTCTCACCGCTTCACCTACTCTCTCCTTTAGCTTCTCCCATTCTTCCTCTTTCACTTCCTCCTCCTTTCTCTCAAAGTATTCCTCAAATCTTTTTCTCCCCTCCTCCGTCCACACTCCCTTTCCTCCTTTTTTCTTTTTCCATCCTTTCCTTTTTTCTCTTTTCTCTCTCTCTTCTACCCACACCGTTAACGGTTGGTGATCTGAGTCAATCCTTTCCTCCATCCTCATTCTTTTCACTCCCTCTCTTGTCTCCTCACTTCCCAACACGTAGTCGATTACCATTCCATTCTTCCCTCCTGTATATGTCCACTCTCCTTCTTCATCACCTTCCATATTTCCATTCATTATCGACCATCCCAGTTCCTCTAAAACGCCACATAATTTTCTACCATCCCCATTTATCCTCCTGTCTCTCGACCTCCTTCCCTCTCTCTCCTCCCCCTCCTCACTCTTCTCACCCACTCTTCCCCCTTCCCTTCCCGTTCTCGCATTAAAATCTCCTCCTATTAATACTCTCACCCCTTCCTCCTTATTTTCCATCCACTCTCTTAATTTTTCCATCTTCCGATCTATATCTTTGTTTACATATACTCTCACTATCCTCCACCACTTTCCCCCTAAATTCATTTCTTTTATCATTATTCCCTTCTCTCTCTCCTCCCTTCCCTCTCTCTCTTCCTTCACCTCTATCTCCTCTTTCCTTCCCATCACCATTCCTCCCATCGCCCTTCCCTTCCTATTCTTCCTTCCTGCTTCTTGCACTTCCCAAACAAACCTAACCCTTTTGGTATCCTTCTCTTTATTCTCTCCCACCCTTTCTCCTGTACCCACGTTTCACTTAAAATCATCACATCCCACTCTTCCAATTTCTCCCAAAACTCTTTATCTTTATTTTCCAACCCTGCCACATTCCAAAAACCTATTTTATATCCCTCCTCTTCTCTCTTCCTCTCCTCCATCTTCCTTTTCTTCTTATTATTATCTCTCTTCTTCTTCCTTTTCTTCTCCTCCTCGCCAGGTTCCCCTAGGCGAAAACCTTCTCCGTTCTTTCCCCTCCTTCCACCCTTTTCTCTCTTTCTTTTTCTTTCACCTCTCCTCCATCACTCGTCCTCCATCTTTCTCTTCCTTCGTCCCACAGCCATAGCCTTCCCTCTACCCACATCTTCATATATCCCATTCTTACTCTTATCCCCTTTCTCCTTCTTCTTTCTGCTTCTCTCCTTATCATCCATTCTATTCCTCTCTCCTTTTCCGTCAAATCGTCCGTTATCCACTCTTCTATCTTTTAGCCTTCTCTTTCCCTTCATCACTTCCACTTTCTCTTCCACACTCGCAACCTTACCCACACCATTTCTTTTCCTTCTCCGTTCTTCCTCCCTATCCTCCATATCGTCTCTATCTTCACTATCGCCCCCGTTTCTTTTATAATCTCTTCCACCTCTTCTTTCAGACCTTCTCCTCCCTCTTTCTTTGCCTCTACTCCTCTTATTATCACATTTCTTTTCGTCTCTTCTCTTCTTTTAATCTCTCCTTCCATCTCCAGTCTCTTCATTCTTTCCTCCATTTCCTCCCACTTTTCTCCCAACTCCTTCTCTTCTTCTCCTCTTTCTCTCTCTTTTTTTCCTTTTCCCTTTTCCCTTCCTTCCCATTCCTCCAACTTTTTCTCCATTTCGCTCAGTCTTCTTTCCAATCCTTCTTTCTCTTTCCTCATTTCTTCCATCCATTTCTTCATCTCCTCTTTTCCTTCCTTCAATATTTTCATTTCTCTCATTATTTCATTAAATCCCGTTTTTATCTCTCTTATTACTTCTTTCCACCTCCCCTCCTCTGACTCCACCGGTGATCTTGCCGGTGATCCTGTCGGAGATCTTGCCACTCTTGTGCTTCTCTTAAAAGCTTCCATCTCCTTCCCCTCCATCTCCTCCTCTTGTATCCCTTTCCTTTTTTCTTCTCTTTTAATAAAGTCCACTATCGACAAGCTGTTTGATCTCTCTCTTATCATTTTTTCAAATTTCATTGGCCTTCCCACCTTCTTCCTGCCTTGTTCCCTCCCCTTTTCTTCCTTCCCTTCTATTTCCTTCTCTTTTACAACTCTCTCGTCCATCATCTTATCGCTCTCTTGCTTACTTACTTCTTTTCTGCACTTTCTCACCCTCCCGCACTTTCTACACCTTCCTCTACTCCGTCCGTTCTGTCGCCTGTCTTCTCTATAACGTTACTCTATGCTCCTTCCCGCCGTTCCTAACACTCTCCGCTAGACACTAACCTGTCTAATTCCCGCTCTATCTTATTCCTCCCTCACTGCCGCTCCTTCACTTTCGCTGCTTCACGCGACCCTCCGCTACCTACTCCACCTCTCTGTACCTTCACTCTTTCTATCCTTTTCTCCCTACACGTTCTCACACTCACTCCTCGTCACACACACAACACTCGCTCTCACCACCGGAAACGGAAGTCCCATAACTCACATATTTTGAGCAATAAAAATCCTAATGGTTATACTATTAGAAGTTACCAACATAAATTCAGTACAAATTTATGGGCAGGATTACTTAATAATTCAGTAGTAAGTTAAATTATTATATGATTTACATTAATATTATTATTACAGTAAAAGAATAATAATTTCAGTATTAATTTGTAAATTGGACCTTTCCAAATGCCGGCAAGACTTAATGCTGCCACGTACAATGATTTTTTAAACAACGAGTTACTAGAATTATTAGAAAATATCCCTTTAAATATTAGACAACATATGTTTTATCAACAAGATGGAGCTCCATGTCATTCGTCTGTACTTGTTCGGCAAACTTTAAATGAAAAATTTTACTAGAGGTGGATCGGACGCAATGGTCCCATAAGGTGGCCAGCACGATCACCAGATTTAACACCTTTAGATTTTTTCTTATGAGATCATGTAAAAGAATACATCTATAAAGATCCAGTTACAAATAGGATACAATTAGAAGACAGAATTATCGAAGCATTTGCAGCCGTAACGCCATAAATGATCTTTAACGCAACGACGAGTTTGTTGGTACGTGCGCGATTATGTATCGAATGTAATGGCGGACACTTTGAACATCTTTTATAAATAGGTATTATTTTAATATTATTAATTTGCTACTGTTTTTTTAATAAGAAATTATGATTTATAACTAATAATATTAACGTTTTTCCTAACAGATATTTTATTGAATTCAATTGGAGTTGAATTTTGCTTCGTGAGTATGTGGCCCTCGAAGTAATTGTTCTCAATTACACATGTACACATGTATTAAAATATTATATTAATTTCCTTATATGTAATTTACTTTCATTTAATTTAATTTCATTAATTTGTTTCTATTAATTTTAAGTTTTCCATTTAATGTAAATAAAATATTTTAATGTAGAAAGCTCAGCAATATTAAAAATCGATGTACACATATGTTGTCAAATAATTTTAAAGGAATTTATAAAACCTTTATGGATATTAAAACGACATATCCGTTTTGATTTATCTTACATTAAATCTTTCTATTTGATTTTATTATATTACATCTTTTTTTTCAAAACTCCAGAGATTTTTTTCATGATTACAAAATAGAAGCAACATTAAAAGAGAATATCGATGATAGCTTGACTAAAGTAAATCAGAATTGAATAAATAATCAATACTTTGTCACACAGAATTGAATAAATATGAGTACTTAATATGCTTACTATTTTATCGACTTTTGATTTCAAGTTGTGTGTGTGAAACAATTAAAATGTTTTTATCGATCGATCTTACCCCGAAGACTTATCATATGAACCAAATAAATGTGACCGCTGACACATATCAACATCAATACATTAAACTATTAAATAAAAACATTATTTTAAAATCTATTTTTATAGTTTATTTCAGATAAACAGAAATAAAGTCTTAATAAACCTCTTGAATAATTTTTCAATAATTTTATCATTGTCAAAGATATTCGGTTCATAGAAGCACCTTTGTCATTGATCATTTTGCTCCATCCCTGAGCGCGCGAAATCTTAGCCCTGTTATTTGTAATTTTTAAACCTTTCCCATTTGAAAACTATTACAGCCTCGGCATTTTCATATTTGAACTTTCGTCTTAAAATGTTATAAAGAATTTATCATTAAAATATTTATCGCGAATTTAGATACATCCTGTATATATATATATATATGGAAATCTCGTAGGTAATAATAATGAAACACACCACAATTACAATAAAAGAATCAATATATATTCTCGTGAAAGTTCAGACATGCTTCTTCTGCTTTCGCAATCGTTCTGAGCGCCGTGGTGCGCTCCCCGATCCTTCCTCTTCTCCCCCGCGATCCTCCGTTGTCTCTCGCGTCTCTGTTGAGATGGCATTATCGGCGGGACGGTTTGAATTGCCATCCCACACTCGGCCGTCCTGCATATCCGACTCGGATGATGATTCTGAGTCTCTCCAACGCTTTATATATTCCGCACAGTTCGTAGTGTGTTTGGGATCTTCATGGTTTCCTTCACGTATCACGTCGTAAGTATCCTGGTCCTTGATTCTACTTATTCGATAGGGTCCAAGGTACTTACACAAGGTACTGGGTTTTAATTTTAATCCTAGTCCCTGCTGCGTGCGCTTTATGGCGATCAAGTCTCCGACTTGATATCGCGAGTCATGTCAACGTCGTTGAACTGTCTCCGATTTTTCTCTTGCACGCCGAGGATTTGTGTTCGGGCTTCCTCGTGCATATTTGTTCTTTCAATTTCGTAGCATTCTATAGCTTCATCTTGTAGAAGTTCTGTCAACGAAAGATCAGCACCGAGCCGCATGCGTACTCCAGTTAATAATTCGAATGGGGTTCGATTAATACTTCGTTGATAAGTGGAGTTTATGGCTCGTTGAAGTGCAGCCATGTGTTGATACCATTTCGTTGGATTCTCGGTAGAAAGTTTGGCAAGAACATTCACAACAGTAGCGTTGACTCTCTCAACTTGTCCGTTGGCTCTGAGTAGGCCTGCACTGACGATTTTAAATTTAATTCTATATTTTCGTTCGCACAGTATTCCTTGAACAGCTGTGACGTGAATTCGGTCCTTCTATCCGTTATTATTTGAAGTGGAATACCAAATTCCGCTTTTTGCATTTCGAGTTTGGCTATCACTTCAGTACTTGTCGTTGACTTAACGAGGTAGAGCCACACAAACTTAATGAAGCTATCCACGATCACCAACAGATGTTGATATTTTTTGTGTGTTGATTTTATTGGTCCGATGTGGTCCATGTGATAAGGGTAGACTTTCCTTGAACAATGGGTGAAGTAAACCCTCCTTCTTTTCGGCTTTCCTATTGACGATGATGCATTTAACACAATTGTCGACAGCACGTTCAACTTTAGCACTTAGATTCGGGATGTAATATTCTTGCTTAATTGTCTCTTCCGTCCTTTTCGTGGAAAAATGCCCTCTTTCATGTGCATCTGTTATGATTTCTGTCTATCTGATCTTCTGTAATCCTCTTGATACCACCAGTAGATCGCGTCCATCATAGAATTTAAATAGGATACCATCGATGTGCATATAATCTTCATACGGCTTCTCTTGTAATATCTCGATGATGGCTTTGATTCCGTCGTCCTTTTGTTGAGCTTTTTTGTCCGTCACGTCAACGGGTATCGCGTATAGTACCGGGATTCGGCTCAAAGCGTCTACGTGCTTCATCCTAGTTCCTGAACGATGTCTAACAGTATAGTTATATTCTGTCAGCATTAATGCCCATCTGGCAATCCTGGGTATGATGTCTTTTTCATCCATAGTTTGTTGGAATACAAGCAATCTGTGATGATGTCAAATTTGATTCCAAGTAAGTACGTGCGAAACTTTTTTAACGCCACGATTATGGCTAGCACTTCGAGATCATAACTGCTATACTTAGCTTCAGCAGGCGTCGTCTTCTTACTCATGTAGTAAGTTGGATGCATTTTCCCGTCTTCAGGTTGTTCCTGTAGGAGTACGGCACCGTATCCGTGCTTGCTGGCGTCGGTATGTAATTCCGTCTTATATTTCGGGTTGTATATCCGAAGGTCTGGTTCCTTTGATAATTCTTCTTTTAGCCTATTAAAAGTAATCCGCTGCTCCTTCTCGAATCTGAAATTAACATCTTGTTTGAGCAGATCACTAAGCGGTTTTGCAATGAGCGAATATTTAGGAATAAATTTCCTAAAATATTCTGTGAGACCCAAAAAGCTTTTGGGTTGTAATTGCTTGTAGGCCTTGGGATCTGGAAATTTAGCCACAACTAACGTTTTATCCAGAGAAGGAGAAATTGATCCGTCTTCGATTATGTAGCCTAAAAATTCAATTCGTTTTTTTAACAGTTTCAATTTCTTTAAGTTAATCTTTAGACCGTATTCACTGGCGATCTGTAATACTATCTGCAATCGATTTAATGCTTTGGACTCATCCTGAGCTAGTACGATAATGTCGTCCATATAAACTAAAATAATGCCTTGTTGAATGAGTAGTCGAAAAGCAACGTTGATGTATCTCTGGAAAGTTGGGGGAGGCACATTTAAACCCATTGGCGTCTTTAAAAACCAAAATTGTCCTTCCGTCGTTACAAATGCGGTGTATTTCCTGCTGTTCGGTGTGACGGTCACATGGAAGAATCCATTTTTTAAGTCGATGATTGAGAATATCTTCACCTGAAACATCTCATCCAGTCCTCAATCACAGGTAACGGATACCTATCCATATTAATCTTCTTATTTAGCCGACGGTAGTCTATGCATCCTCTTGGCGATCCATCCTTCTTCCAAACAACGACCACAGGACTAGCGTATTCAGAGGTACACGGCTCCATTATTTTGTCAATCCATTTCTGTACTTGATCATCGATGATTTTCTTTATTGCTGAGGGTTGGTGTCTGGGTGGGCAGGAAACCGGTTCCTCATCTTTAATTACAATGACTGTTTCAACATTGGTATCTTTAATCTTGTTCGGCGTGTACTCATTCACAAGTTCGTTAATCTTCCACCAATTTTGCTAATATCTTTACCAATCTCTAGTTCTACTTTGTCTATCAAGTTTATAGCAGCTGTGAGTAGATTCGTTTCCTTGTTAGCTTTAATTATTTGTACGCTGCTTCGTCCAATAAAGCGGGTGATTTGGAAGCGTACTAGCGTGAAATAAAATGTGTGTGCGCATAAAAATAAATATGTGTTTCCTTTTTTCAATGGATTTGGGTGGACAATTTGCCCATCCAAGAGATGAGGCTATGGAGGGAGTTAAGAATCATGATTCCTTACGATCAGGTATATATATATATATATATATATATATATATATATATATATATATATACCTGATATAGAGTAGCGTGGTCCGAAACCGACCGGTGGTCTTATTCCGACCCCCCCCCCCATGTTTCTCAGTACTTGTGCTGCCACCCAAACTTTCGGTGGTGGCATTTGAAAGCTCTCACAATACAGACAATTTGGAGGTAGAGAGTCATTTTTTTCTCTCATTTTATTCTATGGTTTTGCGACGTGTTTTGTTTTGATAGCAGTAAAATTCATTTTTGAGCTGCACGGAACTTCAGGTTAAAGTGTTTTATTGTTTCTTGAAAAATCCAAAGGTAAGTTGTTTTAATTGCTTATGGCCTTGAACACGCGCTATTAAATTTAAATCACTTTCATCGTTGTAAGTAAACGGCGAGTCAATGTTTGAAAAAAGTCGTGGTGGTCCGAAACCGACCGCCAAGGGGTGGTCCGAAACCGACCCCTATGTTTTCGTGCACTAAAGATTTTCTAGCGTGTTTTTGATAGTCAAACTGTGATTTAATGACTTTCGACGGTAATTACATGTTTTTTTTAGAAATGGGACGATCGTTCAAACGTAAAACGCCAAAACGAGATCCGGCAATTCTGCGCCGAGCAGTTGCTGCAATGACATTAGGAACTTCGCTTCGTGCAACTGCGCGTGAATTTAGAGTTCCTCGTTCGACATTACTGCTCCATCGGAGAAATAATGAGACAATTCCCGAAGGAGATGAAACTACACGACCAACAGAAGTAAATATCGATTATTTAAAGATTGCGGAGAAAGGCTTTAAAACGGTAGAATTTTTTTTTTCGGTTAGATGAATTTAACCGGAATTCATTCATGGAAGAAATTAAATAATTCAATAATTTAATTTTTATTTTTTAACACGTTTTAAATTGTGTTTTTGTAGGTGCTCAGCGAACAACAGGAAAATTGTCTAGAAAGGCATCTTCTTCGTTTGTCTGACATTTATTTCGGATTAAATCCGATAGACGCGCGATCATTGGCCTACCAATATGCTAAAACATTAAATGTTTCCTATCCATCTTCTTGGGTTCGGGAAGAAATGGCCGGCTTGGAATGGTTTCGTGGTTTTATGTCCCGACACTCACAATTGTCTCTGAGAAAACCCGAGGCGACAAGCTTAGCCAGAGCTAGCGCGTTTAATCCAACGAATGTTGCTGCTTTTTTTGCTAATTACTTTACGGTAATGGACGCCATCAAAGTTGGGCCAAGCGATATTTGGAACGTCGACGAAACGAGCGTATCAACAGTGCAGTCCGTGTAATTTCACGTCGTGGTCAGAGGCGAGTTGGACATATCACCTCAGGCGAGCGCGGAAATTTAGTGACACTCGTCCAGGCTGAATCGGCAACTGGAATGCGCGCACCGCCCTTTTTTGTCTTTCCGCGCGCTCGGTTTCAACCGCATTTTTTGAATGGCGGGCCCATAGGTGCAAAAGGAGGAGCGAATTCCACCGGGTGGATAACTGCGGAATTGTTTGTTGAATTTTTGAAAAATTTTCAGGCCTTTACTCGCCGTAATCGTGATCATCCTGTTATTCTTCTCTTGGACAATCACGAATTCCATTGTTCTTTGGCAGCATTGCAGTTTTGTCGCGACAACGGAATTCATGTTGTTTCGTTTCCGCCCCATTGCTCCCATCGCCTTCAACCACTAGACGTGGGCGTGTTTAAGTCCTTCAAAACTGCGATTAACAGGCAATTCGATACATTCATGCGAATGAATCCAGGGCGCATCGTTCGAGTATTTGACATTCCGGCGATGGTCTCGCGTGCATTGGAGATTGGTGTAAATGAAGTCAACATCAAATTCGGCTTCCGATCCACAGGAATATGGCTAATGGACGCAGACATCTTTCAGGAAATAGATTTCATGCCAAGCGCTACGACGGATCGAGCAAATCCAAATGACGCTCCGAATGAAATGGATGTTGATGAGAAAGGAGAAAGAAATGAGGAAGAAAATCAATGTCGAGAAAAAGAAATCATTCCATCGGACACATTAATTCCGCGTGCATTAACGTCATTTCTGGATTCAACTCTAGACTCGCTTTCGCCTTTCCCGAAGGCTCCGCCGCGTAGCCTGAAAAAAAGAGGTCGACCACCAGGCCGAACATCAATTTTGACATCCGCTGCTGAGGTACAAAGAATTACCGAAAAAGAAAAAGCGAAACAACAAAAAAAAAGAAGAGCAGAGGAAAAAGCCAAACAAAAAGAAGAAAATCGCAAACAGAAACTGAAAGAAAAAGAAGAAAAGAAAAAGCAGCGAGAAGAGAAACAGCGACAAAAACAAAAAGAAAAAAACGGGAAATTCCACCCTCGAAAAATGACTCGTCCGTCGGCTATTCGCACTTATCGTGAGGCAGAAGACAGCTCAGACAGCGTTTATAATTTTTGCATTAAGCGATTAAAATTGTAATCAATACATTCATTCAATTATATTTCCTAAAAAAGGCCTAAATGTTCTAAAATAAAATAAATCATTCCCAAATCATATTGTTTTGCTAACAAGTTGTAAAAGGAATTCAAAATTATGCCTTTTCCCTTGATTCGCTACAAAAAAAATAGGGGGTCGGTTTCGGACCATGGGGAGGTCGGTTTCGGACCACGATTTTTGAGAACGACCAATATGCAGACTTTCACTATGGCCTCGTTATCTTACAATAAACGGTATCAGAAAACCTCGTTAAGCTGTTCAAAACTTAGAATAATGTTCCCTTTAAAGAATCAAAATTTGGTTTAAACCAAAAAATTAATTTGAAGCACTTTTATTGCCTTTGCCGCTTAGGCGGTCGGTTTCGGACCACGTTACCCTATATATATATATTTCTAAATGAATACGTACAGAATATATACCTGATATATATACAGGGTGTAACCAAACAAACATATACGGTGTACATCATCAGGTAAAGAACGAGAATCCAGATCGAAAAGTCCTGAGTCATTTTTTTATCTGAGCTTTCTGTTAGTTATTATAAAGTGTTAAGTTAGCCACTCAGCACCCGTGTACAGAGGGAAGTCAGGGACGGCAAAGTAGCAAGGCATAGATTGTTGCTATTGCTTCGATTCTCACCGTCGCGCGTTGTTCTTCCGTCGCATAGTTCGCTCCATTCCGCCTTGCTACTTTGCCGTCCCTGACTTCCCTCTGTACACGGGTGCTGAGTGGCTAACTTTAACACTTTATAATAACTAACAGAAAGCTCAAATAAAAAAAGACTCAGGACTTTTCGATCTAGATTCTCGTTCTTTACCTGATGATGTACACCGTATATGTTTGTTTGGTTACACCCTGTATATATATATATATATATATATATATATATATATATATATATATATATGAGTATAGTGCAATATTAACGAACATAAGAATGATACTTTCTACGATCGCGACAAGTTATTCAACGGAATTATTACTTGGAATCGATTACAATATAAAGTTGATGTCAAGATACCTGAAGATAAAGTACGTATTCATTTAGAATTTTAGTTCATTCTTCTTCTTGGAAAAAAGAAGAATGAACTAGAATTCGTGAAACATGGGACACCAGGCCGTTTGGGATTGAGAATCTGCTCTGTAAAGTGGCGGGGGTGGGAGTCTATAAGTTCAGCGAAACCAAAAACATAAACTCATACCATTGTTTTTAGAGGTTTCAGGTACCAAGTTCTAGATTCAGCCGTTAAACTGGCTGATCTTGTAATTTTAAGTTATTTTTGGAAGTTAGGGACAAACGGTGACCTGCTGGGGACGAAAGAACATCAGTTTCGGATTTAATCATTCAAAAACCATATAGATATGGTAATCTGGTAAGATGCAAAAGAATTTTGTTCGGCTTATAACGACATTCGTGAGCAATTTAGAGGACTTCCGCTCTTTCATCCGCTATTTTAGTACCGCCATGTTGGATTTGGCTAAGGCGCCAATTAGCATCCGAAAGGTCATGCTCTCACGAAAATTTTGAGCCCTCAAACACTCGATTTAATTGCGTCAATTTTTGGGTAGGTGGGGTGTCCAGTTGACGTGGAACGTCCCATATATACATATATACATATATATATATACATATATTTATATATATATACACTGGCGATCAAAATTAACGCATAGGTAATTCCATGCCAAAATTTTGCATGATTTCAAATAAACGTAACTCCGTCAAAAATGGTCGTATCCTAAAAATTTTTTTTTTGTTTTGAAGCTTAAATTCTCTACTTTAAAAAGCAGTTAAGATCTTTTGACTTTATCTTTCTCCCTTCGAGGCATCTCTTTATAAGTAAGGACGTGTTTTATTTTCAAAAATTTGCATAGTTTGACGCACTCCACGGGCGCGAATAAATTTTTTTCGCAAATGTTATTACAACTATCGAAAAATTTGGACTTTTCCGCGTAAATTAAAAAAAAATTGAATGTCGTACGATTTTTTTTCACGGAGTTATGACGTTTTGAAGTTACCCATACATTTTTTTGCATTACCGCCAGCATTAGCATTACCCGATGCGCACCACGAGGAGGTTGCTGGTCGGATTTGGCGCATCGTGTGTGTGTGTGTGTGTGTGTGTGTGCGTGTGCGTGGGTGTGTGTGCGTGTGCGTGTGCGTGTGCGTGTGTGTGTGTGTGTGTGTGTGTGTGTGTGTGTGTGTGCGTGTGCGTGCGTGTGAGATTGCATTTAAAAATGCGTGTTCCACCCTCGTCTTTGAATGACTTCTTGTAGACGGTTACGCATATTAATGCAGGCTCTAATTGTGGCTTGAGGAATTTCATGCCATATTTGTTGTAGCGCTGTCTCCAGTTGCCGAAGATTGGTTGGCGGTCTCTCCAAATTTTGTAATCTTCTACCCATTATATCCCACACATGTTCAATGGGATTTAAATCTGGACTGTTCGGTGGATGTAGCAGCAGCTCAATATTGTTGTCCATAAAAAAATTGAGGACTGTTCTAGCAGTGTGTGGGCGAGCGTTGTCCTTTTTAAATCCCATTGAACATGTGTGGGATATAATGGGTAGAAGATTACAAAATTTGGAGAGACCGCCAACCAATCTTCGGCAACTGGAGACAGCGCTACAACAAATATGGCATGAAATTCCTCAAGCCACAATTAGAGCCTGCATTAATATGCGTAACCGTCTACAAGAAGTCATTCAAAGACGAGGGTGGAACACGCATTTTTAAATGCAATCTTACACGCACGCACACACACACACACCCACGCACACGCACACACACACACACACACACGATGCGCCAAATCCGACCAGCAACCTCCTCGTGGTGCGCATCGGGTAATGCTAATGCTGGCGGTAATGCACAAAAATGTATGGGTAACTTCAAAACGTCATAACTCCGTGAAAAAAAATCGTACGACATTCAATTTTTTTTAATTTACGCGGAAAAGTCCAAATTTTTCGATAGTTGTAATAACATTTGCGAAAAAAATTTATTCGAGCCCGTGGAGTGCGTCAAACTATGCAAATTTTTGAAAATAAAACACGTCCTTACTTATAAAGAGATGCCTCGAAGGGAGAAAGATAAAGTCAAAAGATCTTAACTGCTTTTTAAAGTAGAGAATTTAAGCTTCAAAACAAAAAAAAAATTTTTAGGATACGACCATTTTTGACGGAGTTACGTTTATTTGAAATCATGCAAAATTTTGGCATGGAATTACCTATGCGTTAATTTTGATCGCCAGTGTATATTATATTAAATATATTAAATATATGTATATAAATATATATATATATTTATATATATCCAACAGGGATCCATCAAGTATCAAACACAGACTCCATACGCGATCTCGAGCGAAACCACCAGCCACGATCTCGGACTTGGCGCCACATCGCTAAGAACGGACATAATCTCCGAGCTACAACTTCTCGTTTTCACTCTTCCTTCCTTTCCAATCCTTCTTTCCAATCCTTACAGGGAACGCTGTGACTCTGCGGCGCCCTGACCTTTATTCCCTTCCAAATCCCTACAGGGAACGCTGTGACTCTACGGCGCCCTGACCTCCCTTCCTTTCTATCCCCAGTCACTTCCAAGATCCAACGACTCGGAGCGCTGCAATTACGGCCGCTCTGTCTATTCAAAAGAATCTCACATCATTAGAATCATCCCGAAAATGGCTTCTAAGTAGACCTAAGATGCTGAAACGCGGGCGCTCAGCCGGGCGGAAGCACCAATTAAGATGGCTCAAACGTGAGCTTCTGGGCCATCGTAAGTTCGATCCATCAATATTCGAAGAGCGAATAAAGAGCTTCTCGCCCGTTAAAGAAAACGAACCGTATGCTCCTCAGAGCCCCAATTACATTGATTTAGAGGAGACCAACCTAATAAAGAGTTTCTCGCCCGCTAAGGAAAACGAACTATACGCATCTCAAAGCCCCAATAACATCGCTTTAGAGGCGATCAACCTATCAGCGCCCTGCAAGAAAACCGCCACCTCAGCGAGAAATCCGACAGCTACCCGTACCAGCAACAATAGTTCCTACGAGACGGCCTATAAGACCCTTAAAGGTCGCCGCTCAGGTCTGGAAACGCCACCCGGATTCGACAACAACTCCCAAGAGATCCGGACAAAAGCCCCAAATACGGGCGATTACTCTACTCATTCTCAAAATACGCCGCGAAGGAGGGCGTTTTATAATTGGCGGTCAATAAAGGCCAACGACAACAAGCACGTCACATGGAAAGTACATTTTACGGACGTGACAGTATTAAAAATAAATATATATTTTTAAATGTATATATATTTTTTTCTCCCATTTCCTTCCCTTTCCTATTTTTAGAATAATAAGAATAAGAATAATAATAAGAATAAGAAATAATAAAATATTCTTATTATATGTTCTTATAATATGTTTAGAGCATGTTTATAACAGATATCAAGCGTCCGCTAAACAAAGCTAGCCGCTATCAAATAAATCATTGCTAAAATAATACTGCACCGTCTTGTTGACCTGTCTCTTCCTTCAGTCCCTTTCGAACGTTTCTCCCAGTGGAATCAAAATGATGTGCATTTGTGGCCGGGAGATAATGGTGTGCATAGAAACAGTGCACACCGGAGGACATGCAACATATATTTGCATCACCACAGGGAGGAAATTAGGGAACGTGCAAGGCACGTTATTCGCACGTTTTTGACGGTCACTGGGAGAACCGTTGTGGGAGTTCTCTCACCGTCTTCTTCCTCATTAATATGAGTATTTATTATATTAAAATATTTTTCTATTTCTTCCTTATTATTTAACAATTGTTTTCTTATTTTTTAACCAATTTACAAGACGGGAAGTAATGAAGTTCTACATGAGAATATAATTATAACGTCCTTCCCTGCAACGGGAAGAAGAGTGGTTGGAATTCTCCCCCCTCCCCTGTGATACGTATTGCAATTTATTAATAAAGTAAATAAAATAAAGTAAATAAAATAAAGTAAAGACAAATAAATAATAAATGTTTTTTTGTAAAATGTTTTTTTAATAAAATAAATGTTTTTTTTTGTAAAATGTGTTTAAATAATAAATGTTTTGTTGTAGTAAGACAAATAAATAAAAAATGTCTTTGTAACAATAGTCAAGAGAGGTTGTTATGTAACTTCAATCAAATTATGTAAAAGTGTATTAAATATAAGTGCCATTAAAATAAAATAAAAGTGTCATTATTATAAGTGTCATTATAAATTAAAATAAAATAAAAGTGTCATTAAAATCTAAAAAAAAACTTGTTACATTTAATTATATGTACATGCGTGTGCGTGTATGCGTGTGTACATGAGTGTGTATGCGTGTGAGCGTATATGGGTATGTACACATGTGTTGAAATATATAAATAATAGGGGGAGGGGGGTATTACACATGCGTACGCGATGAGATTTTCATCATCGCGGCGATATCGCGAGCTGCTCCGCAAGATGGTGTAAGCTACTTAAAACAACCTCGCTTCCCGCGACAGCCTAGCTCGTCGGATGTCCGGGTTCGTGGGAGAAGGTTTCGAGCACGACAGAGTTTTGATGTAGAAAATAATAAAATTTATTAGATATCAGAAGCTATATTACAAAAGAATTTTAGAATAGAAGATATACTGAATACACACTATAAGTATTGATCAAAGTGTAGGTGCGGTGTACCTCGCGATAGAACCGCATACGCGAAGGGTGGATATATGCGCGCGGGATATAGATGAGTGAGATTACGCGTGTAGAATTAGCTCGCGTTACATATGAATATTATGACGGTGTCGTAGCGATTGCGCGGCTTTTACAGGTGTGATTTGGGCTTGCCGCCTATGTTCGCTCGGTACGTTCTGGCGGCGCGTTCGGCGCAAGCGCGTATGTAGCGGACGGCGCGAGTCGCGGTTACAATTCGCGGCTTTGACGGATAAGATCCACGTGGATCGTATGCGGCCGTGTGCAACTTTGCTTTGACTGGGTTTTGAGCACGGTCGTCAAGGCGACGGAGGGAGGCGATGCCTGCCCCGGTTCGTGCTTGTACGTGACGGTGGGACCAAAAGAAAGTATAGCCGGTATTACCGGTGGAAGTAAGCGGAAGCTTAGCCCGGTTCCTATACTTGTACTGGATGTTGGAAGCGGGAGCACGGTCGGTAGCCCGGCGGGGTGAAGCGTAGCCTCCCCGGTTTCGTGCTTGTGACAGGTCGGGATCTCAAAAGGAGTATAGCCGGTATTACCGGTGGAAGTGAGCGAATGCTCACCCCGGGTCCTATACTCGTGCAGGAGTTTCGAAATGATAGCGGATAACTCTCCGTGGTGGTAGAGCACGCTCTACCTGGGTCTTCGGGATGTGGAGTCCGAGTCGACTCGCCCGAGAATCGTCTCTGCTTTCGGACCGAGCCCCTTTTTATACCTTGGTTTGGAGGTGCGGGTACTCCGGCGGCCGGTGGCGGTTTTCGGAGGCGCGCGCATCTCCCCGCCGGGGACCACTCGGCCCCGCTCGGCGCCGCTCGGTACGCCGCGCCAGGCGCTTTCAGCTTCCCTGAAGCTTTCGTGATGTGGAGGAAAATTAAAAGTTTTGGGGCGACGTACGCCCCACATCCCCGCCGACGGATGGTCGGTCGGCGGGAGCCAGCTGGTGGTCGCCGGGTAGTAACGGTGCCCGGAGGCATCGTTACATACTACTAAGACAATCGCGCACGCTCCGCACGTACCGCAAAATGGCACGAGCTATTACGAGCGAGTGATAGATGAAACGGAACGTATGACAAAGGAAACGGAGTGAATGTGGAGAAATAATCACATTATGATTTAGATTTAAACAAACTTTTATTATTTGTTCTTTTCTCTTACGTACTAAAAATTAGAGCCAACAGCTCGTAATCGATCTCACACAGAGCTCTGATACCCAATATACAATTATATAATCATATATGACAATATTCAATGTTTGGATACATTTATATTTCGCTAGATCTGATTGTATATGAAAATATCTGGTCGAATATGATTACATAAAGATATGATCATATCGCGCCAATTTTAAAATATAATCAGATCTATTTATATCTAATTATATATATTTATATCTGATCACTAAACCCATTTTTTTCTCGGGGGTGTTTTTCGACAAACAGAATATGGCGCGTCGAAGTCGGGCGCAGCGAGCCGAAAGCAACAGTTAAAGTGGTTTAAGAAAGTCCTTCTCAGCCACCGAGACTTCGATCCCTTCATTTTTGGGAGGACTAATGACAGCCAGACCTGCGATCCGTTTTCACCCACTTCGAAATCTCCGACCTCCGTTCCACAAGGACCGTCTAAAGGAGAAGCGCCGGCACCGAAACACGACGCAATTACCTACGCCTCCCACAACGGAACTACCCGCGAGGCACCCGACAAGGTCCCTGCCCGTGACAGGTCCGGAACCGCGACAGGACCGCACAGGTCCGGAAGCGCGATGGCGTGCCTCCACGCTTAGTTCCTAAAAACGGGCTAAAGCCCCGTATACGAGTGGTTGAGCCTATGAGCCTCTCCATAATTAAGGAAGGGAACGAAATTATTGTCAGGGACAGATAATTACCAACTCTTCTTCTCTCTTTCTCTCAATTACCGCGCCACTACACCCGGACGTAACATATTTATTTTATATTTTTCATGAAAGATTCGTTTCTTTTGGTTTCTTCTTTTACTTCGTTTTTTTCTGTTTTCTATGTCATTTAAAATCTTTCTTATTTTTACATATTACATGGATGACAAAGAATATATTTATTTTTATGCAATGTGTTACGTCTGGACCTGTAAATTTGAATTAATTAGGTTAAGCTATTAAGGAGCGGGTGTGGATGGACGAACAAATCGTTTGTCTTTTATCTCGGAGTCACTCTATTTGGGCGAACGCTCTGAGCCGATCGCATGCGGATGCTTCGGTTATAGGTCAACATCCGAAACGCTATGAAACTTTAACCGAGCTATACGATTGTCGGTCCTAATTTCGGGTCAAGATTAGACCTTCTTTCCCAGGACTGTGTGCTATCTCGAAGAAAGAGTGAGCGAGAGCAGGAGTTTTAAATAAAAGTAGAGATGGTTATTATTAAGTCTTGAGGATTTCCGGGTAGATCGGGAATACAGTGTGAACAGATCTCAGACGAACAAAAATCTTTATTTCTCGTTCTTGTACGCTCGACATGTGCTCTTCTTCCGTTACAGATAAAGAATGTGTGTTAAGTCACTGAGAGCGCTGTATGGTCGCCGAGAGGTGTGCCATCTGGTAACTTAATGCATGTACGCCGTGGAGCGAAGTGTCGGAACTATAGTTACTATTTATCGCGCATAATTCAAAGTTGCTATTAGAGACTGAAAACGCGAAAAAGAAACAAAAGAACAAAAGTAATCTACATTCAATAAAATAAAATACATTATTCCAACACTCCCTTTTTGAGTGTTTTCTAGAGTCCTACATACATGTGGGATTTATAACTCCAATCGCGTATCACAATTTTTCGAAGTGTGTGCGCGGTAGGGCCTTAGTAAATACATCGGCTAATTGGTCTTCGCTGGAAATATACATAACATCTATTAACTTATTTTCAAATACTTCGCAAATAAAATAATATTGGACATCAATGTGTTTTGTTCGTGCATGAAATTCTGGATTTTTGATTAATTTAATTGCACTTTCGTTATCTATATATAACTTTGTTGAGTCCTGACATTGGTGTCCAACATCTGACAAAAGTTTTCTTAACCATATTACTTCTCTATTTCCTAAACTAGCTGCGATATATTGCGCTTCTGTTGTGCTCAGACTTACAACGTCTTGACGTTTGGATCTCCAAGTTACGGGTCCGTTTGCCAATTTAAATACATAACCGCTCGTTGAGCGTCTGGTGTCTAAATCGGAGGCAAAATCTGAGTCTGTAGCCTACTAAATCGCAACAATCTACGCTGTTTCCCTGATATAAGATTCCATAGTCTTTGGTTTTTACTAAATATTTCAGAATCTTTTGTACTGCGTGCCAATGAGATAAATCATATTTGCTTAAGAAACGACTTACGAAATCGACGACGTAAGAGATATCGGGTCTTGACACTGTGGCCAAAAACAGCAATGAGCCGACGGCTTCTCGGTACGGGATTGAGTCGTTCAGAATCTTCTTGTTATCGTCTCTTGTATGTAATGTTGTATGAGGGTCTGCCGGAATAGAAACAGGCTTTGCTTGATCTAAGCCAAAATCAATATATGATCCGTATAATCTCGTTGATGAATGAAGATGATTCTGTTCGCACAATTACGCTGAATTTCTATTCCGACAAAGACTTCAGCATTGCCTTCAGTTATTTCAAAACTTTCGCGTAAGGCATTGAGCACCTTGTTTAACAATCTTTGTGATGATGCTAGGATGAGACCGTCATCGACATATAATCCGATGTAAACTATTTCCTCGTTGAAATGACCATAAAACACACACTGATTTGCTTCACTTACTTTGAAATTGAACTCTTTTAAGGCTTTCTTAAATCTTTCTTGCCAACATTTTGCTGCTTGTTTCAGCCCGTATAAAGATCGATTTAATTTACAGACCATCTCGTCATTTTCGGCTTCAATTCTATCTGGTATCTGCATGTAAATGTTCTCTTCTAATTTTCCGTATAGAAATGTGGTCTTAATATCGAACTGTCTAATTTCTAGATCTCTATGTGCAGCTATGGCCAGCAGAACTCTTATTGAGTCGTATCGGACAACGGGTGAAAATATCTCTCCGTAATCTATACCGGTCTTTTGTGAGAAGCCTTTTGCACATAATCGTGCTTTAAATCTGACGTTGTTGTTTGTGGGACATTTCTTTATTTTAAATACCCACTTGCATCCTATTGGCTTGCACCTGGATGGCGTTGAAACTATTGTCCACGTTCCGTTCTTCGTATAGGCATCAAGCTCTTCTTGAATGGCTAAATTCCAATTTTCGGAATTCTCTCCGATGGTTGCTTCTTGAAAAGTCTTTGGTTCGTTTATCGAAATAAAACATGCTTTGTATCTTGATGGTGTCCTGATCGAATCTCTCTTTCTTAGATTGTATCTGCCGTTTCTATTCGTATCATCGACGTCTCTTTCCTCATCAATTGAAGTATCCGATCCGGTTTGGTGTCGTTCCTCTTGAGGGTCAGCCTGTTGTTCAGCGGAGTCTGTATTATTTTTTATACGATCGCTCACAGGTATAGAAATCTCGTTTTCTTCGCATTCGACATCTTGAACAGGCACTTCTTTTATGACGACGTCCCTAGCTGCTATTACTTGTTTAGTAATGGGTTTGAAGAGCCGATAATTAGTCGATTCACCTTGGTATCCAACAAGAATTAGCCTTTTTGACTTCGGATCCCATTTCTTACGATGTTCTTTCGGAATATGAGCGTAAGCGTCACTTCTGAATATTCTTATGTGAGACAGCTCTGGTTTCTTCTTATACCATAATTCGAAGGGAGTAGTTTCATTTGTTTGAGATGATAGGCAGCGATTCAAGATATATACTGCGGTATTTACCGCTTCAGCCCAGAGTTGCTTCGGCAAGTTCTTCGCGGTCAACATGGTTCGAGCGCTTTCGATGATCGTACGCATCTCTCTTTCTGCACGTCCATTTTGTTCATGTATGTATGGAGCGGATGTTTCCAATGTGATGCTTCGTGAAGCCATGTAATCAGACATCTTCTTATTTCGGAATTCGGTCCCATTGTCTAATCTCAATGTCTTTATCCTACAACCGAATCTGTTAAAGACCAATTGTTCGAATTCTTTGAATTTTTCGAAAGTGTCATCCTTATGATGTAGAAAATATACTTTACGGAAACTTGAACAGTCGTCTTTTAAGAGAAGAAAATATTTGGATCCGCCGATTGATGCTTCTGACATTGGGCCGCAGAGATCGGCATGTATGAATTCACCTATCTCGGTTTTCTTGGTGCGTTCCTTTGATTTGAATGATAATCGATGTTGTTTCCCGAATTGACAGCTCTCGCAGAAAAAATTGTCGAAGTGTGATAGCTCCATTCACAAATCCTTTATTTGCCATTTCGCACACTGTTCGGCAGTTGATATGGCCCAAGCGTCGATGCCATGTCTCGAGATCACTGAGTGAGGCTGAGTTTGCCTCAGAGTTTTTGATTGCCTTAAACATCATTCTAAATAGATTATTTTTCTGTTTCATACCGTAAGCCATCAGTGTATTATTTCGATAAACTCTTACGCCGTTGGCCTCTAATTTTATAACGCAACCTTTCGCTGTGCATACCCTGGAAAAAAGATTCTTACGCAATGACGGAACGTAAAGAACGTCCTCTAATTTACCATTCAGCCACTCGTTATTAACTAATTGTTTGATCAAAATAGTTCCGCGACCTTTTACTTCGCAAGTTGAATCATCTCCTAGACCAACAGTTTCCTTGTAGAATTCATCTAAATCAATAAACCATTCGCGGTGAAAACTCACGTGCTTTGAGGCACCGCTATCCAAAAGCCAGACATCCTTTGTGTCAGAATTCAAAATGCGAGCTGAGCAGTTAGATTCTAAGATTAGAAACGCTTCTAAATTCGTGGAATTATTGCTATCTGTTTTTCGTTTCGCTTTTTCGTTTTCTTTGTTACTTTTCGATTCGTCGCATTTCTTAAAACAATTTTGAGCTATATGACCTTTCTTACTACAATAATGACAAGTGAAATCTTTAAATTTCTTACTTTTATCTGACGCCTTTTCGTTACCTCGATGTTTTTGAGATGCATTTTCTCGGGAGGGTGTATTTCCGTCCTGTACCTACCTAGTTATTGCTAACGCGTTAGTGGCTTCGTCCATGGCAGTGAGTCGATTCTCTTCTTTTATTAGTCGCTCGATGAGGATTTCTTTCTTCTGATCTCATTCCTGTACGCTGTCCCAGGCAGTCACCAGTGCATGAAATTTTGATGGAAGAGTCCCCAGGATCTTGGCGATGATCGTTACCTCAGACAGTTCTTCTCCGACATCCTTCAATTGTCTCGCCATGTTTTCGATCTTCGTAACGTGCTGCGTAACAGAGTCGGTGACGGCTATTTTGTACTCGTGAAATTTGGTCATGAGCGTAAGCTTATTGGAAGCACTCTTCTGTTCATGTAAAGTGCTGAGTTTCGACCACATTTCGGCAGCTGTTTCACAAATAATAAGGTATTCAAGTTGTGAATACTCCATGGAGGTCGATAGAATACACATGGCCTTCGCATTTTTCGTGCACCATGCCGCGAACGTGACGTTGGTTGGCTCGGGTTTTGCTGCCGTTCCTTCTGTGATTTCGAGAAGGCCGTTAGCGATAAGAACGGTTCGAAGCTGGAATTTCCATAACTGGAAATTCGATCCGTTGAATTTTGTGATGTTTCGTAGGTCGATTTTTTCAGACATTTCAGATAGAGCACTTAATTCAGAGCGAAAAACACATCAGAGAGCGATGAACACTAATCTTCCTCGCCTTTTATGAGGATGATGTTCAAGAAGATGGTGGACCTTTCTTTTTTTTTCTTTTCTTCAGCTCTTCGTAGGATGAGAGATTTCCTTAGTTTGTTCTTTCCCTGTATTACAGACCGTTCAGCAGCGTACGCCTGGGCCCATAACCTCTTGAGGATTTCCGAGTAGATCGGGAATGTAGTGTGAACAGATCTCAGACGAACAAAAATCTTTATTTCTCGTTCTTGTACGCTCGACATGTGCTCTTCTTCCGTTACAGATAAAGAATGTATGTTAAGTCACTGAGAGCGCTGTATGGTCGCCGAGAGGTGTGCCATCTGGTAACTTAATGCATGTACGCCATGGAGCGAAGTGTCGGAATTATAGTTACTATTTATCGCGCGTAATTCGAAGTTGCTATTAGAGACTGAAAACGCGAAAAAGAAACAAAAGAACAAAAGTAATCTACATTCAATAAAATAAAATACATTATTCCAACATTAAGAAGTAATTAAATTATTTATTTCTACTCATCTTATCGGTTAGTTACAAATGAAAAGAATATAAAAATAAGAGTTACATAAATGAAAATAATAATATTAGTGAATATGTGAAAAAGATATCGCGGTCTCATTATACTTCTAGCATGTGTACGCGTGCATGTGTGTGGGTGAAAATGTAGAATAGGGAATGTTGAGAGAGGGTGGTTGACGGTCTTATAAGGTTCTTCTTTTGGCGGGCGGTTCGTCCTCCCTTTCTTCGCTCTCCTCACTTTCAGATTGCAGGTCAGCTCGGGTAGGACCTTGGTCATCAGAACTTTGAGGAGAGTTTCGCCTCCTCTTTTTCTGAATCCGGAGTAGGCGAGTAGGACAGCGCCAACTCATCTTCTGAGGTCGAGTGGTAATTAGGGGGTGAAGTTGTCAACGGAGGAGAATCGGGAACGGTTTTATTTGTGAGGGGATTCGGTGGAGGAGTCCTAATCCTGAATACTCTTCTGACCTCCTGGTCGTCCACCTGGTTGAGAAAATCATCTAATTTGGCAAACAACCGATCTAACTTCCGTTCAAATTTGTCACCGGTCGGAAAGTCATCACTAAAACGAGGTTCCGATATGACTCTACGATCCACCAACACGTTTGACACTGGGCGGAAGAATACGATTAAGAATGAAACGACTTACTTCTTTAGTGGAAGTCCTCAGGGTGGTTTGAAACTCTAGAATAGCTGGAGCCTGAATTTGTGAGAGTTGGATCTGTGATTTCCGAACTGTGATTCGCGAACTATGAACTGAACTCACAACTGCGAACTGCTCGAAAAACTGTGAACTACTTGTAACTGTGATATATATAGATGCGAATTTCGATACAGAATTGCGGATTCCGAACTGTAAACTGACTACGGACTGACCGTGGTTCCACCAAGTCGCGCTTCTTATAGGAGATTTTTAAGGGAGGTAATTCTTTCCAATTTCCGCGTGATCCATTTTGATTGGTGGTACGGCATAGATACTTAGATCTCCAAATAAGGAGATTTGCAATTTTTCGGTCTTCTATTGGCCGGTTTAGGGAACCAATGTACACGGCTTGCAACTATTTCTTAGAGCTATTAATTATAGAGATATTAAATTTCTTCAAGTCGTTGTCTGACTTTGACATATTTATTGAGGTTACTTTTAGAAGTAATAACACGTGCCTCTCGATCTATTGGCAGAGGGACATTGACGAAAAGCTTTTAGATAAGGGATCGTTGAGATTACGATACAATAGACTATTTTATCTGGCCGCGTTCGGTGACTTATTTGATAAAAAAAAACTCGCTTTTGTAGCACTCAAAAACGAATACTGACAGACTCGTGCGACGCATTTCCCAGCGAGTCGCGCAAACTCGCGTCATTCGTGGTCAGATAAGACGCGCGACGAGACTGCGTCTATTTATTTTATAGTTGAAACATCCTTTCCGATTATAACCGAGTGATCGATCGAGGGGATCGTCACTCGAGTTTCGGACTGCGCGTCCCTCTTCTCGCACTCTGCGCGATCGGTGTCGTCGCTGAATTTTTTCCAGCAGGCGACACCGATACGGCGATAAGTTTTCTGCACAGGTACGGCTACCTGAACGACAGTCGAGGCCTCACGGATTCTACATCACGTCTACGCGATAATGGGCGATCGAACAATGCTCACGCTTATTCTGATGCGGAAATCACGCTGCGGTCTCTAGACTCGCGCGAGGCATTTCCGAGACGGGCGAACTCGCGTCGTCGCGGTCAGATAAAACGCGACGGGTCTTTATCTATTTTTATCATCGGAACAGAGTGCGAAAAAAAGACTCCTCTCCGATTAATCGGGGTGATCGATCGAGGAGATCGTCACTCGAGTCTCGACCCGCGCGTCCGCGATGTCGCGCCTCCCTCATCTCGCGCTGTGCGCGATCGGTGTCGTCGCCGAATCACCCAGCGGTGACATCGATACGGCGATAAGTTTTCTGCACAGATACGGCTACCTTGTTATGCCTCTCGACGCAACAAGGAAATTTTGGGATTTGTTTCGCCATTTGAGAGTTAGAACTTAAGGAGTGCAGATAGGAAATCTTCCAGGTTTCAGCAATCAACATGTTAGCTAAATATCACTTACACTTATATTTCGAAAGTTCGTTACAATTCTTCTTACAGAACGCGTCCGCATTCGACGATAATTTCCGTGTCGCGATTGACACAGTAATAACTTTTGACTCTGATATTCGTGATAGTTTCGTTATAGATTCTCCCGTTATGGATCTGTTATAAGTTCGTTATAGATTTCTTTATGGATTCTCCCGCGAGTGGCGATTAAGCGGGCGCTTTTATAATGCTAGGAATTTTGGTGGGGTGATAATTCTTAATAGAACCATATTTGGTTAATGTTGTGTCAGTCGTGCACGGTCTCACGGATTGATTTCTATATCTCAGCAATCTTGCATTTCCGCTCGCTCATGGCGTGAGCGTTGCTATGCCGTTGAAAATGCAAGCTTGCACTGTGGTAGCTTCTGAGCTACAACATCCCTCCCCCGTTGGAAAGAAAAACGAAGGTACAGGGTTTTCCTACATATATAAAATTCCCATTTTAGAAACGTGTACTATTACTACGATTAAGGATAGATCTAGGTAATTGAAATTCATCTTCTGTGTTTATATTTAATGTTACACGTTTCAATGGTTTGCTTCGTTTTTTCTTCCAAATTATTATTCTAACTATTATTATAGCTATTATTATTAACAATGTGGTTCCGCTTGTTGCCATTGGGTAAATAAAGTGTGGCGATTGAAAGATAGAGCTTTGGTTTTTATCTAGATCATCTTTTATTTCATCTAGTTGTTTGTTTAATTCTTTCATTTTTGAAGGATTTTGACTAATCTCCTTTAATTTTATTTCTCGTATTTTGTTCGTATTATTCTCGGAACTTATTTTATCTCGTAGTAATGAGATATTATACTGCGGCAAGTATGACTCTATCTTTGCTTCATACGTTATCTTTTGCGATTTTATTATAGTATTTTCTGTTACGAGTTTGCAGTTATTTTTTAATTTAATTCTGTCAGTTTTTTCACTCGTTTCCTTTATTTCTCCGTGGTCTTTACAATGTATAGTAATTATTTGCTTATTTGCTGGTGAACCACGAATTACTTAATGCTATCCAAATGCTATGATTTGACGTTATATTTTTAATCTTACATTTTAATCTTTATAATAATTCTTAATTTCTAAGTAGGTTTTTATTTCACAAATGGAATTTGTATCCACGCGATATATTGGGTAGTTTCGTGTACACAAGTATTCGTTATTGATTTCTATACGCAAATCGTTATTATTAAGTATTATATATGTATGTCGTTCTGTATCGATAGCTATAAGGGGATTAACGACATCTATAAGGGTAAAAATATTATCGTGATTTGGAGTGGGTAATGGAATTACTTTTATTATTTCATATTTTGGTAGTGAGGTTAAAGGGAATCGTAGAATGGTATAAATATTTTCAGTATCGCAATACGCGCTTATGGTCGCGGATTTTTGTATTGTTGGCCATTCTTCCTTTTTTACTCTAAACGGAAAATAAAGTCCCTCTGATAATAGAAAATTCGCATCTTTAAAGCCTTCTATTATCTGATCAATAGGCGTTAGTCGAGGATGCATAATTCCTTTTTTTACTGATGTTAGATACTCTAATATATTTTCGGTATCGCGTGTTAAATCTGCTAATATCGCATTGATTATTATAAAGTTTTCGTGTATGTTATTTTGTCGTTCGCTTTCTAACAATTGTGTTCTTAGAATTTTTGTTTTATTTGCGAGGAGGTATTCGTTATTTTTTATCGTTTTTTCCGTCTCGTCAATGTGAGCTATAGTTGCGTGCATTACTTTAATTTGATTTTTTATTGAATGTTGCGTTACTTGTTGTGCGTCATGTAGCATCGTCAACTGTTCGTTTATTAGTTTTTCGTCATTAGCGTCCATAGTTCCAAATAATGATTTGGCAACTGAGCCTATTCCGTTAATTATTCCTCTTTTCTGTATTGTTGGTTGTTTATATATAGAAATTATTCTTTTTATTAGACAATTTTTATTAGACGGTTTGTCCTTTGATATTCTTTTTCTACAATAGCGTTGAAATTTTCATATGTTTCTCTTTTCGCGACTGCTATTATCTTGCATAGATTTTTTGTTTTTTGAATATATATTTCTAGTTGTGCTAACCTTCTCGTAAACATTGTAATATTTATTTTGATGACCAATTTCCAGGATGATTGCACTTGAAGTAATTTTCCTAGTTTTTCGAAATATATTCCTGGGTGATGAGTGAAGTTTTCGATTTCATATAGCGTTTTCGTTTCGTTAGCTTCTTCTGCGAGACATATTGTCCCCAGTATAATTCTGTAATGTGATACAAGATTATTTATTATTTTATTTATCCTTTTTAAAGTATTTATTTTATTATATTATTTTTGTTTAATTAAGTTTTCACTATAAAGTTTTTTATTTGAAGAGTAGCTGGATGCTGTGCATCGTTGCGCTGCGGCTATCTCGCACCTGTTCGTATTTCGCTTATGGTATTAGTTTCTATCAGTTCTTCTCGTCTTTATTTTTATCATATAGCAATTCTCTGAAGTCTACTTTTTAATTTGTCAGCGTTTTTGAGATCTCTTTTCGTTGCTGTTACCGAGTGCGTTTTCAGTAGTGCCTTGTTTGCCTACCTGTTTGGTTCGTATGCTCCTTGGCGATTTAGTCGGTATGATCGGTTTTTGTGATTTTTACGGAAACAATTTTTGGGGTGTCGAGGAGAGTGTTCAGGATGGTTTTGAGGAGGACGGTGTTGAGGAGGATGCTGTCCCTCCCCTTTTTGCGGATCTTCCTGTGGGAGATGACGAGGATTTCGGGGGTCCTCCTGCAGCAAATGACGAAAGTTTTGGGGGTCTTCCTATGGAAAACAGCGTGGTTTCTGATGGCATTCCCTGACGGGAAGTGAGGAGTCTCCCGTATTCTCGACGACCTTGTCCGGGAGGTAGTTGATTTGGTCGTCGCCGATCTAGATAACGGCGATACCAGCGGTGCTGGGACCGATAGCGAGGTGGACGGCCTCGTTCAGGCGCTCGCCGATGCCGTGCTATCTGCATTTCTTGTCCCCGGCGAAAATGTTAATAATTTTGATGTTGGGGAGTTTGAGTACTTTTCCGGCGATTCTGACAACTCCGAGTTTGAGTACGAGGGGGAGGTTTTCGTCCGCGGGTCTCTCGTCACGCGTCGCGCTCCTCGCGACTCGGATGACGATGATATTAATCAGGTGGACTAATGTAGTGCTTTTTGTTTTAATTATTTAAGTGTTTCTAGTTTTAGTGTAGTTTAGTGTAGACCTAAGTGTTATTTTTAAATACTTTAAGTGTTTTCTTCGCCTGGTTGGATTTTTTTTCTTCGTCTGGTGAGTTTCCTTTTCTTTATTATTTTTATTTGTTTATTTGGTTGTATTATTCTATTCGCTTATATATGCTTTGAGCCTATTTGCGTGCGTGCATAGCTTTCTGCGACCCATTTTTATCGTGTAATTCACGTCAGAATTTTTTTGTAATATTGTATATGGACCGGTCCATAGAGCATCTAATTTTTTAGATCGTCCGCAGCGAAGCGTTTCGTCGTATAGTAAAATTTTGTCCCCTACTTTGAATTTAATTTCTTTTGATTTTTTATCATATTCTTTCGATTTTCGCTTTTCTTCTTTTAATCGTTCTTTGGCGATTTGATTCGTTGCTCGTAGCCTTTGTTTCAATTCTTGTGCATAATTGTCGAAAGTATACAACGATTTTGATGGATGCGCTACGGCTGACAGTAGGGTAGCTGGATGTTTATATACGAATTGGAACGGTGTATATCCCGTGGCTGTATGTTGTGTAGTATTAAATGTAAATATGGCATATGGGATCCCTCCCAGTCAGTTTGATCCGCATTAATACAATGACGAAGGTATTCAGCTAGAGTTCGGTGTGAACGCTCAAGGGCTCCATTACTTTCGGGGTGATAAGCAGTAGTCTGTACACACAGAAAAATATCGTTCTACAGCAGAGAAAACTAATTACTTATTTTATTTTATTTTATTTAAGTAATAGTTTTCTTCAGCAAAGCATATTTTCTTAATAATAGTTTTAAGATATACTCGTCACAAGTCTTAGAACCAGTCATCATCTTATTTTCAAAAGAAGAATTTATTCTTTTTACAAGAATATTATGAAACTTTATTGAAGAAAAATTATATAGGATTAATTTGAATATTCAACGATATATTAACGTAAGAATATTTATTATATAGAAGAAATTTAGTATGTTTCTTTTAATTCTATATAACAATGAAAAGAAATAAAATGTAGTTCGGATGGAAGAAAGTTATTCTTGTTTTAAGTAAATCTATGTTTTCAATTCAAATAAACATGTTGTTTCTAGAAAAAATGTTATCTCAAAACAAATAATTATTTTATGATTCCTAAGTAAGAATATGAAATACTTGAAATCAATATTTCTTTTTTGAATGTGCGTATTTTTCTTTCTCTATCATTCGTATATGCGTTATCACAACAGCGATTACTTTTAGTGCCTTGTTTTTCATGGCGCTTTGCTCTGTCTTACGTGCATTTGCATATGGAACTGTAAGTACACGTATTTGTGAACATACTATTTTCAGCCATTGTCATAATCGCTGCGTCGGCTGCGCGCGATGTGGCTACTATCTTGTTGATTGGTCGCTTGAGTTGCGACGTGGCTACTATCCTGCTGAATGGTCGCTTGAGTTGCGACAAGCGTCGGTTTCTGCGCGATCTTAATTCGTGTTGTGCTAAGATATCACGATTGGTTTATGCCGCTACGGATGCAACAATAATGTCGCGACGCGAGCGAGCTTGTCTAGGATTCACAGGATCTTAGGTATGCCCGATTTGATTCGCTGTGAGACACTTACAACAATTGTAGCTTCGGCACACCAGCGCGACTAACGTCGCGCGCAACGCGCGATATCCAATGAGAATCGAGCTTTAATAAAAAAGGTCAATCCTCATTGGATATCGTGTGTAGGATCTCAACGCTGGGAAGGTAAATGAACAAGGCGACGGGGAAGAAGACTTGTCTCGATTAATGTGTATATTCTGATAAAACTGGATAACGTACAAAAAAGGCGCGTATCCTTTCTAAATTTTTAACCTCTGCTCTCCTCGTTCTCGCCAGACGGCAGTGGCCGTTACGGGCGCTACCGTATCGACGTAAGAAGGCGCTAGCTTTCGTAAAAGCGCGAAATAGGAAACGCGTGAATGTAATCAGGCATATTCTACATCGTGCGTCGCGCGCAACGTTAATCGCGCTGGTGTGCCGGAGCCATTGTACATACGTTTCCTGGTCGTTCAACTTGTGCGTAGCTCGTTTTAATTGCATATCGTGATATCGTTCCTTGTGCTGTTAGTTGATACCCAATATTTTGTAGTACATCGTACAATAGTATTGCTAGAAATTATAGGCTCACCTGAAAATTGGGTGATTCACTTTCTAGCATCGAGTGTTCATTTTCTAGCATCAAGTGTGTCGTGCATTTTCTCGTATCGGTCGTGCTACCGTATCGTTTCTAACGGTTATAGTGTTTAATATAAATATTCCATGGAGAATAGCGCATTAGAGCAGAATATTGCAGATCTACTGCAGAAGATTGATTGCGGTCATTTATTACCATGTTTTGAAGGTTAGTATTAGTATTATATCTTTATCTTAATTGTTATATTATAAAAATAAATTTCTTATATTCAGTTTTTTTACAGTAATTTAAGCGAGGTAATGTGATGAGAATAATCGCGAACAATTTTCAATATAACGTTTATTTTGCAATTGTTGGAAATTTTCTGTGTTGTATTAAACTTTTAGATCCAAAGAAATAGACCAATCTTAACATAGAAAACTTCCAGCAGCAAAATAAAAAATTTTGTTGAAGAGATCATTGTTTCACATTGGTATAAACTAACCTATAAATGCAGAATTATTATTCCTATACTGCATTTCATTATCGGATTAAGTCACACTATAATCATGGGTCATTGTTGTCGTTTTCAATATATGAAAGTTTTTTAAAATGTACAAGAGTCCATCGTTCCTTTTCTCCTTGTAAAAAAATTTTATAATGTCTATGTCTCAATGTCAATCTTTTGATTGATATCATTATAGAGCATAAAATTGATTTACATCATGTACCAAAATTAATAACAGAGAAAGACATGATACGTGAACTTATTCCAAATATTGGAGAGAGATTAAATTTCATAAATAAATATGAAGAACTATCAAAAAAGAAAGACAATGTAAGTTGTTGGGCCTGATTAGTTAAATATTTGTATTATTTTCCACTTATTTATACTTATATATATTTTATTACGGATTATATATTTTATATTATTAGGATATTACTGTCTGTCAAGTGGGAGATGATGGATTATTAATTCCATTATAAGAAAAAGATTTAATATCTTCTAATATTATGAACACCTCAGATAATAGTACCGCTATTATAATAGCAGAAAGCGAACATAATCATGTTCAAACAAATGAACAAATATATAATTCCTATAATGAATTGTTAAAAGAAACGGACATGCCTGACTTTAATTTAACTGATTTGCTTGTATGTGCTCCAATGGGAAAAGCAATTATTTCTTATTATAACGATAAGAATTGTCTGCATGATTCCTTTCGAAATAAACTTGTAGATATCATAATGAGACATTTATTCTCATATCATTGCAAACAGTACGTTAATTTATATTATGTCCATTACATATAATAAAAAATTAAGTAGGATTTAGTAGAATTCTTAAATTGATAAAGAAAAATAAAAACTATAATTACAGCAGCAAATATGAATTACGCGCGATAAGTGATGCGCTAAAAAACAATATCAATCGTTAAATTCTTAAATTATATTATATTGAACGTTTCTCGTGATTCCTATTTGCAGTTATAATTTTATTTCTTATTTTTCTGTGACATATAATAAATTTTAAATTTTTACAAAAATAATTAAAAACAAATTTTAATTTAATTGATTATTATTATTAATTTTTGCTTTTCAGCCGATTAACAGTACAAAATTATCAATTGATAGTAAAAAAAATAAAAGATTTATTTCCTAACGAGCCTGCAACGATCTACTACATCGGTGCTATACGAAAACAAGAGTCTCCAACTGGAAAAACTATTATAGCAAAAGGAAAATTGATTGACAAGGCGAAAAACTTGATTCATCAGGGTGGTTATGTAAGACCTACCAAAAAAAGAAAAGCAACAGAAAAAAACCATTGAAATACTACCAAAGCAGAAAAAAGGTAAAATAAGAATTGAAGAAAGAAAAGAAATTTATATTACATATATTTATCATTTTTAGATTTGTTCACGAACGATTCCTATTTATGATTAAAAAACAGAGATGATCCATGGGAAGAAGTTATTATTCATTGGAAGAATACTTATCAATTAAGACAAAAATCAGTCACTGCGTATGATTTCATTGAACAATGGCCCATTTTAAATCGATCAAATGTGGACACTCTGGTAGATTATTAATTATTAGATTTCGAATCTCTCTCTCTCTCTTTCTCTCTCTCTCTCTCTTTTTCTTTTTCTCTTTGTCTGTATCTTTCTCAAAGTAATCATTAATATTTCACTCTGTTATAGATAAATTCTGATTTTGAACAACTATTTCCAAACTGTACTTGTAATTTATGCAAATATTGGAACTTCTTTTTGGATAAAGTGATTAATTATAAAGAAGGTCGTAATAAAGAAAATGTAAAAATTGATATTGATGATTTAAATTCACTGTCTGAAAGTGAGTACATATACAACATATTTAATCAAATCTAAGAAATCTATAACAATTTTATACTGTAATATAATAAAAGTGATATCCAAAGTGATCATCCAAAATAATATCTACGATGTAATTGTGTGAAGTTAAATGTATTTCTTCTATTACAGATTCTAAAATAGTGAAACAAATTATAATACTATGTCATATTTTACCACCAAAGGGAAGACGCATAGTAAAAAAACACATTGGAAATTTTCCATTCAAGAATGTATTGATTCTATTATTATTCATGCAACTGTAAGTATTATCAGAAATTGTCAAAAATTACAAAGCTCTTTTCTTCAAGTATCTGGGTGTGTGAAGTTGGCCCCCCCAACCCCCCCAAAAATAGTTCTGGCATGAGTTCTGGGTAATTTAGAACAATACGAAGAGTTCTCGTTCGGTTTTAAAAAGAGTTCCGGCGATTTAGGCAGTGAAAACAAACTTTGAAAAATGGGGGGGCCAAGTTCACGATTTTCGATATATCGATAAAAAATAGTTCTGAATAGAGTTCTGACCACCTTTCGAATACCGCTAAAGTACTTGATACTTTTTAGCAAGAGTTCCGCGATGCTTCATTAAAAAGAAATTAATTAAAGTACTAACGACTTTTCGAAAATTATGAGTTCTGGTAAAAAGCGACAGAGTTCTGAATAGTGCTCAACGAAACGAGAAAAACCGTGGAAACCGGAAGGTTCTAGCTGTTCTAGTTTATCAATTTTTGAAAATTTTGACACTTACGAGTAAGATGTTTTGTGCCGCTTATTGATAGCGAGAAATCTTGAATGCGAGTCTTAAATAATTTTGCTATTGCGTGTGTAAGAATGGTTTTTATTAAATTGCATACAGCCTTCTTTTATGGAAATTAGCGCAAGGTTGACTTCGTTACTGCTCTCGTTCCTATATAAAAAAACTCCTAAAGCCAAAAAACATTAAACCGACAAAGCATAAACGGAAGAAACGGTTTGTTGATAGCAACCCGCGTAAAAGATTACCGCCACTGACTAATCTCACTGATCTCGCTGAGATTCTCTTTCCGGACTGCGGTTTTGTACAATCGCATAAATTCGTCGTTATTCCAATCAAATAAAAAAAATCGCAGTTTGTGCAATAATAATTAATTTAAAAATAAGTACGAATGTATAAAAAACATGTGCGTCTTTCTACAAATGTTAATACACGTGTAAGAGGGTGATTAGTTATGTGAGATTCTGTTTGCATTCAGCGATATCGATGACGGCGAGATCAGTCGGCGGCGGTAATATTTTCGCGGGTTGGTATCAAAAAAGCGTTTCTTCCGTCTATGCTTTGTCGGTTTATTGTTTTTTGGCATTAGGAGTTTTTTATGTAGGAACGCGAGCAACGACGATGTCAATGCTAATCTCCGTAAGAGAAGGTTTTATGCGATTTAATAAAAACGCGGGAAGAACTGAATTCTTAAAAAAAATTTTCATCGGTATTTGAAAAATCTCGTTGTGAATTTCTTTAAAGTTGAATAACTCTGTAATTATAAGTCGAATCGCTTTTCGTCATTAGGATTATTTTTATATCTTTTAATGTACAAACCGAATCTAGTGCGGGAACTACTGAAACTCTTCAAAATAATTTTTATCGATACCTGAAAAAACTTGTTACGGATTTCTTTAAAGTCGAATAACTCTATAATTATCAGTCGAATCGCTTTTCGACATTAGGATTATTTTTATGTACAAACCAAATCTAGTGCGGAAACTGCTGGAACTCTTCAAAATAATTTTTATTGATACTTGAAAAATTCCATAACGATGTTTCTTCAAAGTTGAATATCTTTTTAGTTATAATTAAATTAAATATTAAATTAAGTAATAACTAAAAGTATCAGGAACTCTAGCGGTATATGAAAGGTAATCAGAACTCTACTCAGAATTATTTTCTGTTGATTTTCAAAATCGTTCCGTAAATTTGTCGAAATTTTCAAAAATCGATATCTCGGAAACTAGAACAGCTAGAACCTTCCGGTTTCCACGGTTTTTCTTGTTTCGTCGAGCACTATTCAGAATTCTATTGCTTTTTACCAGAACTCTTAATTTTTTCCAAAAGTCTTTAATTGGTACTTTAATTAATTTTTTTCTAATGAAGTTCGCGGAACTCTTGCTAAAAAGTATCAGGAACTCTAGCGTTATTCGAAAGGTAGTCAGAACTCTATTCAGAACTATTTTTTATTGATATGTCGAAAAACGTGAACTTGGCCTCCCCCATTTTTCAAAGTTCGTTTTCACTGCCTAAATCGCCGGAACTCTTTGTAAAACCGAACGAGAACTCTTCATATTGTTTTAAATTACCCAGAACTCATGCCAGAACTATTTTTGGGGGGGTTGGGGGGCCAACTTCACACACCCAAGTATCTTCATGTATATTTCAATATTTCCATTTTATTAGAGTGCAGCTGATATTGAAACCAAATTTAATTTGCAAAAAGAAAGAGCAAAAATACGTGGTCTACATTTACAACCCTTTATGTTAATTGAAGAACCAACTTACTCCGAGATTAATAAAATTTATATCATTATTAACGAAATAAAATACGAATACGAGAATTGTCTTAAGGCATTAGATGTTTAAAATTTTTCATGTTATGCGTCTTCACTATCCTCCACAAAGCGAGCATATTTATGAAGTTATAGAAATAGTAATCTTTAATAATCAAAGAAAATATTTGAAAAGACATCCTTACGTTCAAAATATTATTGAAAATATAAAATTTGATTAATAAATTTGATTGTTAACAGTCAAGAAATTTCTATATTTTTAACAATGAATCGTCCTTATTGTGATAACAGTTTTAATGATATTCATAAATACGTATTTCATTTAAAGTATGTTCATAAACAAGATATTTTTACTTGTCATATTGAGAATTGCCTTAGATCATTTCACAGAAAAGATAGTTTTAAAAAACACATTTTTGCTCATGGATTTGATGAATCCTTAAACAAATTAGTAAATGTTTTAACTGTACCCACAATAGAGATAGACAGCTCCGATTCTAATCTAAATTCTAATCTAAATACAAAATTTTGTTCTGAGACTAAATCCTCCTCAGACAATAATACATTGGAAGATATTCCCCAGTTTCTGTTACATAATGATACATTGGAAGATAAAGATATTCAGTCATTTCTTAAAAAACTTAGTATAGCCACTCAACATTTAGTTGTCTTAACGTAAAGACTTACATATGTTTTGTTTAATGATCTCATTGTAGAATAGTATGTTTAATTACATTTTTAATTTTTTTAATATAAGTATTTTTTTTTTTTTAATATATGTTATTACAGAATATTTTTTTTGTTTATCTCAAGTAGAGAATAACTTAAAATGTTTTGAAAGTTTATCAATATTAGTACTATTTTTATTTTATAAATAATAAAATTAATTTGTTAAAGTGCATTATATTTCTATATGCTTTTACGTTTGTAACAAGTGAAAATATATAAATATTGTCTTTAAAGATTTTGCTGTTATTAATAAAACCCGATTGCAATTTTCCTTCCATCTAGAAAAAAAATTCAAAAAGTCAAATACAAACTTTAATGCAATATTTTAAGAAGAATACAATGTGACATTTGTTTATAATATTATAATAAAAATATAATAAATTTATATAATAAAAATATAAAAAATGAATAATATATAAAATAGAATGAATAAGATTTATAAGATATAGTTTTATTTATTAAACTTGGAAAGTTTAAAGTTTTAAATAACTTATAAATAAAATCTTTTAAATAATAATAATAATAATTAAAGATATTGATAAGTTAAATATAAATATTATAATAATTTTATTTACAGATAATTTTTTAATTATAATAATTATAATATTTAATTATAATAATTATAATAATTAAATGTAATAATTTTTTATTTTTAATTATAAAAAAATATAGATTTAATTAACATTAGAGTATATAAATATAATATAATCTTTTATATGTATATTGCTTTTGGACAATATGTAATTCAATTTACTCATAGTAGACATTATAGAGAAAAAAGTTTGCTTGATTATACTGCTTAAGCTTCAAGATAAAGATATAAATAAACAAATTCGGCTTGTTTTTATTTTATAGATTATAGTTTATTAGATTAGAATATATAATATTTTACATTTTTTCAAGAAAATTCAATTCATAGGTCTTGCAGAAAAAAAGATTCGTTGTTTATCTTACTTAAACATTGCTGTAATAGATATAAATTCTATTTGTTTCTCTTTGATAGATTAGAACTTTTAATTTTTATTTTTATATCAATTAAAAGTTCTAATCTATCAGAGAGACAAAAATTAGAATATCTTTTACATCAAGGCTTAAGTAAGATAATCAATGGAGCTTTTTTTCTGCAAAACCTATGAATAAATTTTCTTGAATTATATTTTTTCTAAAAGCAACACCTTTAAGAGAACTTCATTACATTGTTTTAAATAGTTTAATTATTTGTCACAAGAAAATGGAATATTTACTATAAAAATTAATTTTATTTGTATTTATGGAAATTCTATTCTAATTGAACATATCAAATGCTCACAGGAAGTAAAAAAATATATATTCCAACATTAATATTTATTTGGATGAAATAAAGAATATTTATAACATTCTTGCTTTAAATGAATGAATTACTTCCTCTAAAAGTTAAATACTGTAGCATTAAGAATTTAATTTCTTCTTCGAAGTAATCGATTATTCTAGATAAATAAAACTTATACTTGAATCAAATAGCGTATAAACTTTCCTCAAGAAAGTATGATATCTTTATTTAAGTATATGCTTCTATATGGGTTCTATGGTTCTATGCTTCTATATTCTCTATGGATTCTATATAGTAAGCAAATCGAATTTTTGTTTTAATTATATATTCTTGTTTGAAATATTAAATTTGCTAAGATCTAGAATATGTTTTAAGTAAATGTGATGCTTATAATGATTTTATGATAGATTTGCGGATATATAAACTTATCAAATACTTAGAACAAGTAATATTTACTTGTAGGTAGTATATATTTTTCTGTGTGTATCTTTTCGATTTTTAATAACTTACATACTCTTTGAACATTTTGCTTACAAAATTTTTTCTTTGATCGGACAATACCTTTTCCGGAATTCCATGCTCAAATATTTTTATGACGAATTCTTTGGCAATCGTTGCGGCTTCTTGATTCGGTACCGGTATTGCTTTACTGAATTTTGTTAGGCAGCCTTGGAATGTTAGTATGTATTTATTCCCTACATTCATTATCGTCAGTGGTTCTACAATATTAAGATATTTTTCAAAAGGATTAGCGGGCGTGTCTGTAAGTACGAGGGGTGCCCTTAGTTTAAGCTTTACTTTGTTTTTTTGACAGTAATCGCATTTAGCGATATAATTTTCTACGTCTTTGGTTATGCCTGGCCACGAGTGATTCATTCGTTTTCGCTTTAACGTACGCTCTATTCCTTGATGTCCACCTGTTGGAACATCATGATATTCATAAAGAATTTTTTGTTTTTCGTCCTCACTACAGATTTGTAAGTTGTTAATTTCTTTGTTTTCTTTGTTAATATTTTCTAAAATGCACACGGTGGTTGCAACGTTTCTACTTAACGCATTGGCGTTTACGTTAGTTTTTTTAGACTTGTGGATTATTTCATAATCGTATTCTTTAATCTTCAGCGGATTAATCTCGATCTGGAATCGTTTACATTAAATAATTATATTAGCGATTTATGATCGGTAATTATTTTAAATTTAGTTCCGTATAAATATGGTCTGAAATGTTTTACAGCCCAAACGATAGTAATTCCTTTTCGGTAGTATTATAATTTCGTTCGGCTCGCGATAATACGCGGCTAGCGTAGGCAATCGAGCGATCTTGACCTACCGCACCTTGAGATAGTATAGCGCCGAGGGTGTAATCCGACGCGTCCGTGGTGATAATGAACTCACGAATGAAGTCGGGGTATCTTAACACGCTATGGTTAATTTGTTTTTTAATGGTTCAAAGGCATGTTGTTGTTCAGAGGTCCATATAAATTTTTCTTCTTTCTTTGTTAATTTTGTTAGAGGTCTGGCTATTTTTGAAAAATCTTTGATAAGTCTTCTATAATACCCCGCTAATCCTGTAAATGACTGGATATCTTTGACCTTTTGTGATGTGGAAAGTTTTCGTACTGCTTTGAGTTTAGATGAATCGAATAGGATTCCATCTTCTGTTATTACGTATCCTAAGTAAATAACTTCCTTGTGCAAAAATTCGCACTTGTTGCAGTTTTAGATTGCTATCTCGTAATCTTTTTACCACTCCTTTTATTCGCTTTTTATGCTCTTCTAGACTCGGACCGTAAATGACTGTATCGTCAAGATATACTAGGCATTTTAATCCTTGAATGCCTGTTAGAATAGTATTCATGAGTCATTGAAATGTGGCTGGTGTATTTTTTAGGCCAAAAGGCACTCTACTAAATTTATAATGACCATAGTGGTGTAGAGAAAGCTGTTTTTTGTTTATCGCGTTCGGCCATCAGTATCTGGTGATAAGCTGAAGCGAGATCTAATGTAGTCAAATATGTCGCGTTCCCTAGTTGGTTTAGTATGTCGATTATGTTTGATAATGGGTATGAGTTGCCTATTGTTAGATTATTTAATCTACGAAAATCTACTACTTGCCGTTGTTGTACAGTACGAAGGATCATCCTCTGTTGGTATTCACCACGGTATCGATCCTAACGTTAACGGAAAGTCCGAAATCGATGAGAGATCTTGGCCAGCCCGACACCAGTTCGTAGCTCGGATACTTGACTCTGTAGACCATCATGTCCACGAACAGTACGAGATCGCTCGAGAGCGTCTGATGCACGCCCGAACCGCGCGTGAGGTTCCTCGGAAGAAACCTCATGTAATCGATCAGCGACAGGTGAACAGACACAGAGGTTTCTGGAGAAACGCGAACGATCGACACTCAACGATTCCCGAGACGCGGAGTCGACAAGAATTTGGTTACTGGAGAATCGACTGAGACAGTACGAGGAGTACGGTCTGCGATTGGAGCAACAGCTGATGCGATCGTACCAGCGAGAAAAACTGTGGAGACGGAACGCGAGCGGCTCTGTTACATGGGGCACCTGTATCTACAGCGGTCGGAACGAATGTGAATAATGGGACGAGCGTTCGCACTCCCGTTTGTCGTAAGTCTTTCCCTCGATGTCGATCGACCAAACATGACGTCCGTGCGCGATGAATATTTTCTCGTCCAACACCAATATGGAATCGACGCGCCGTAGAGCGCATAGATCCGTCTCGACGCTCCTCGGTGTCGTCATCGTGGTCGGCGGTGTCGCGGCTGGCGGATGGCTGTTCCCTTTGGAACCATACAATTGTCAAATATTGAGAACGTCCTCCTCGCTGAGTTGCACGAGATAATCTTTATCGGGCGCGTACGCGAACATTACCGACTTCCTGTTCTCGTTGTGAAGCAATCCCAAAGCGTGGCCGATCTCGTGTACCAACGTTTGGAGCAGATAAAACGTGTCCGAGCTGTTCTCGTTCAGAAATATGTACCACGGTTCCGCAAAAGTCGACGTGTATTTTCGCGGTGAAGTCGCTCTCTCCGTTCGGATAGGACGTGTGAGCGAGAACGCCGCCCTTTCCGCCGAATGGTGACCCGCATCTGTTGCCGTTTTTCTCCCTCTCGACATTGAAGTGATCATTCTCGCGAAACGCCAACATTATGTCCAGTTTATTCGATCGTCAGGGCCGAATTCATCGACCATCTCTCGAACGTCAAGTGAGTCATCATCAGGACCTCCGCGGTGGCCAGGTTCCACGTGAGATGCCTCCTCGGCCATGTCCTTCTGATCTCGGCCTGTCCTATGGCGCGATCCGGAAAACGGGGAGACCGCAGCGCGGCCTTCGCATCAGATTCAGCGTGTTCGTTGTTCAATCGTCCATCAACGCGTAATCCGTAATATTCTTGAAACAGCGCGACGGTGTGATGCAAACTCTTCGAGGCCTCGATCGTCGCGAACGACGTCACGAAGTCGTTCAGGTAGCCGTATCTGTGCAGAAAACTTATCGCCGTATCGGTCTCGCCGTTGGGTGATTTGGCGACGATACCGATCGCGCATAGCATGAGAAGAAGGAGGCGCGACATGACGGACGCGCGGGTCAAGACTCGAGTGACAATCCCCACGATCGATCACCCCGGTTATAATCGGAGAGGAGTCTTATTTTTTCCACGCTCCGTTTCGATGATAAAAATAGACGCAGACCCGTTGCGTCTTATCTGACCGCGATGACGCGAGTTCGCGCGACTCGCCGGAAATGTCTCGCGCGAGTCAGTCTGGATACCGTAGCGTGATCCTCGCGTTAGATCAGGCGTAGGCGTTGTTCGATCGCGTAGACGCGATGCTGACTCATCGAGCCCTCGACTGTCGTTCAGATAGCTGTACTTGTACCGAAAACTTATCGCCGTATCGATGTCATTCGCTGGAAAAGATTCGGCGGCGACACCGATCGCGCATGGCGCCGTCAGAGAGATTCGAGTGACGATCCCTTCGACTGATCGTTCGGTTATCGGAAAGGATGTACCGACGATAAAAAAAATAGACGCAGTCTCGTCGCGCGTCTTATCTGACCGCAAATGACGTGAGTTCGTGCGACTCGTCGGGAAATGCGTCGCGCGAGTCTGTCATTATTCGTTTTGAGTGCTACAAAAGCGAGTTTTTTTTTTAACGGAGTGATACGAAAACAACGCGTAGAGTGCCGAGAATATTGAACTCTATCAGGATCACCTATCCTGCAAGAGGGATAAGTGAAAAAAAAGAGTTTAGATTTTATTTCAACGTTCGCGATCACGTTCGTTATCATTGTTTAAAATTCGTGTTATTTTTTCCAGTGGGTACAAGTTGGTGGATTGCCGGCTGCGTCGGTCTCGGTCAGAAATGAAATCGCGATCGCATACGCGGAGCCGGAAGTACGTATTTTTATACGTATATATGTAGTTACAAAAAATAATTTAATAAAAAACTTTTCATATTTTAGGAAATTGAATTGAGTCCTGTACGGATCTGGGGGTTTAATAATCACGCGGCCCGAGACGAGAGGAGGAGGGAGCGTAGGGAGGCGCGTCAAGTTCGCTATAATTCGGATATGTATACGGAATGGAGTGATGAGGAAGATTTTTTTCTCCTTCAGACGTCTGTTCCAGTACGAGAGCAAATTCGCTTATGTGACAGAGGTAGAAAGGAACATTATACGAGAAGAGAAATTGAGAGAAGTGGAGCGTAAACTGTCAAACATGGAGAGGCAGTACGTCGAGGCTGGCTGGAGACGCGAGGCTCTCGAACGGAGGCCAGATTGAGCGGACGATGAGACTTTCGGAGACTGGCAGGAGCAAGAGGCCGAGTGTTGACTCGCACTCCACGTAACGAAATGGAGATTGAAGCGGATTGAGGAACCACGATTGTGATTTATTATTAAGGAATGTTTTTTTATTTTTTTATTTTTTTAGGAAAGAGAGGAGGAGAGAAGACAGTTATCGGAGGGAAACGCGATGGAGTAACTGCGGAGGAGGAGGAGTTTTTTATTGACTAATAACCCCGGAAAAATAAAGTGATTCTACTTTTATGTTATTATTCAGTTTAATATATTTATATTATCTTTTGTATATATTGTATATTATATATTGTATTTTTACATATATGAAACATATAACTCGATTGATATAAAGTGATTCTAGATTTATGTTATTATTCAGTTTAATACATTTACATCATTTTTTGTATATATTGTATATTGTATTTTTATATATGAAATACATAATTCGATTGATTATTATATATTGTATAATTATTGCAAGTATAAATCTAACATTTAGATCAGTATATAAGTATTATTACAAGTATATCAGCTGTAGTTGTAGTAAAATGATTGATTAATACATTTTATAAAATACGTATTTATGTATGTATGAAATTATACATCTGACAGTCTGTCTCAACGCTCGGTTGACGGTCGTAACGAAACTTTTCCCCCCGGTCAATGTCGAGATCCTTCAGACGATCGATGATTTGAAACTATACGTTCGACAGCTTATCTCTGCGCTCCGTCAACCATTTGTACATCTTGCCTACGTTTTCCATCGCGCAGTTTTCTTCGCGTGACGGCCGCAACGAAACGTTCCCGTCACGTTGAGATCCCTCAGACGATCGATGTCCTCGAAATCCGTCTCCATCGATTGGATCGACAGACCGGTATCCTCGAAAGCGTCTCCCAGGGTCTCCCTCAGCCACTCCGCCTTCTGTTGGCCCTTGATGTAAACGATACCGAGCGACGTTTCGCTGTCGATTCCGTCGCACACGGCACGGCGAACGATCGTCCTGGCTTTGCGATATTCCACGTCCCCGTCGTCCCACTGTAGGCCGTGATGGTTCGCCATGAGTCAGCATGCCCGCGATTTTTTCGATGTTGTCAGCAGAATCCACGGTACCGGTTCGCAGAACATGTGATGAGTCAGTACTTTACCGTCTCTCAGAACGGCCACCTATTTCGCCGCGAATTTCTCGCGCACGATGTAGCCCTGTAGATTGACGAAGATCGGTACGTTTGACATGGTTCTGCCCTCCGCAGACTCGACAAAACAGATTGAGGATACTCGGGGGACCGATGTTTGTTTATATATATTTTGGGGACAAAGGATGAATGCAAGTCAGGGAAGGAAGCTCTTACCGAGATACGACGAGGGAAGTACACATTCTGGTGGAAAAAATTATTTAAATAAATAAGTGAAACGATTCGTCACACGGTACGAGGAAACTTTTTTTAGGACAAACGATGAGCGCAGGTCGAAGGAAGCTCTTACCGAGATACGACGAGGGAAGTACGCATCCTGGTGGAAAAAATTGTTTAAATAAATAAATGAAACGATACGTCACACGATACGAGGAAACTTTTCTAGGACAAACGATGAGCGCATTCCCCCCGCCTCATCGCAGCACACTCCCTGAGCTTACACCGGCTAACTTTATCTACTTCAGTCGCGTACAGTCTCACGGTTTAAGTTCGACATTTCAGCAATCTTGCATTTTCGCTCACCCATGAACATGCGGCGTGAACATTGCTATGTGGTCGAAAATGCAAGCTTGCATTGTGGTAGCTTCTGAGCTACAACAATACAAACATCTAAATATTTGTTTTTAGATTTTGAATGAGAAAATTCGTTTCATGTGCGTAACATTTGCGATCAACATTTTCCACAACATCAAACTATTGCGGAGAAACACGCGCTAATATTATCTAGCTATTTTGAATTGTTAGTATATACTGTACACTGATCGTTTAAATTTTGCAAAATAATTGCTATGTGGCCTAACGCTTGTTTCCAAAACACAAAACGATTTTTTCATAATTAGAAATATAACTAATTTATAATAGGATATATACATGGTTGCGTTCAATCAAAAACATTGTGGTTTTTATTATTTTTAAATTATTGTGTTTTAATCTTATTTTTTTATTTATGTTTTATTTTACACAATTTTGAAACTACGTAAACATGTTAAAGGTTTTGATGTTCAAAATTTAATTCAATATTGTTCTTTTTCAACTGGCATTAGTGGATAACATTTGTATACATTCCTTTATATAACATTCCTTGTTATATAAACTATTATGTATAATATGTATATCAAAGAGGAAAAAGACACAGAAGGGAATGTATCGGTAGTGAAGGTATGGGCAATCGTTGACGGAAATACGTCATGCAGCCATCTTGAGCATCCACTTTTTTTGACGTTAATCAGCACTTCCTAACAGGCACTTGTTAAAACTGTTAATATATTTGTGTCAATTGTGAGATATAAATTTTATTCTAATAAACCTGCTAATTATACTATTAAGTACTAATTATAAAAATAGTAAATTGTCAAGCCTGTGGAATAACAACAGTCCGAAATTATGGGATATCATTCCATCGGTTAGTAATTATTATTAATAATAAAACTTATATTTTGAAGGTTAGCTTGGCGCGCGTGAACGGTCAGCTTGAGCGTCCACTTTTCTCGCTTATGTATATAGTTACTTCCGTCAGCTTCGTGAACACCTAATGCTCCCTTTTGTGTCTTTCTCCTCTTTGATGTATATGCATTTGTATATACAATTCTCATATTTATATATGGCCTCTGGCAGAGTTAAAAATTTTGCAATGGCGTATCAAATATGGCGGCCAGAAATGGCGAAACTGTCTGATAATTCGATAAAACAATTAACTAAAATTGGAAAACTGTTAGAAACTGCTTTAAAAAACTGTACTTGGGAGTTTCGAGATCGCTGATAACGAATTTGAAGTCGAAATTCCTGAATTTCAATTATTGGATGCAATATGTTGACTATAACACTATTTTATAACACTGTCCAACAAGTATTAACTTTTGTTTTGCATCATAAACCAAATGTACTAATCTTTTGAAAATTTTCGGCGCTGAATGCGAATTTGTTTGCAGAATCGTTCTATCACGTCAGGATTCTAAGATATCCTAACCGAAATGAGCAAAGTAGACAAATTAAGCCGTATCTAGCTCATGGGATGTGCTGAGAGAGGGAGACCGCAGCGCGGCTTCCGCATCAGATTCAGCGTGTCATTGTTCAATTGCCCGTTGCCGCTTAATCCGTAATATTCCTGAAACAGCGTGATAGCGTGATGCAGACTCTTCTAAACCTCGATTGTCGCAAACGACGTCACGGTATCGTTTAGGTAGCCGTACTTGTGCAGGAAACTTGTCGCTGTATCGGTATCACCGCTGGAAAATTCGGCGACGATACTGATTGCGCACAGCGCGAGAGGAAGGAGGGTCGGAAGGACATCGCGGGTCAAGACTCGAGTGACGATTCTTTCGATCGATCACTCGGTTATAATCGTAAAGGAATCTTTCTTCGTACTCTTCCGACGATAAAAATAGACGTAGATCCGTCGCGCCTTATCTGACCGCAAAAGACGCGAGTTCGCGCGACTCGCCAGAAATGTGTCGCGCGTGCCTCTCAGTGTTCATCTATTTCTGTATGCATCAAGTGCAGGAAAAAAATGTCTATAAGAAAACCGAGAATATTTGATTTTATCACGATCGAATATCCTGCGCCTGGGGTAAGTAAAAAAAAAATAGTGTATCGAGAAAAAACGCTACGTTTTAATTAACTCTCGTGAGCGTCGTTGTCACCGTGTTGAATAATGAATGGTGTAAATCTTTCCAATGCATCGTGGTCGATACATCGCCGGTCTCAACAGTTTCCCTGCGAAACGAAGTTCGAATTAAGTATAGCTGGGCCGGAGGTATTTTTTTTTTCATACACATATAGTTATAAAAAAAATTTTTTTTTCAGAAGATTGAGTTGCAGTTAGTTAAAATCAAGGGATTCAGTAATCATGAATTCAGTAAAGAAAAGAGAAGGCAACGGAGGGAGATGCGAGAAGAGAATAAAAAATTAGAGGACGATGAAACGGAGGATCTATTTTATCTAAGAAGATTGTTTTAGTGTGAGGAGGATTTTGTGTCTGTGGAGGAGGTGAGGGAGGAGGAATTAGCGTTTGCGGATATTAGAGTGGGATGGAGAGAGGGGGTTAGGGTAAAAATGTTGCAGGAAGGGCCGGAGGAGAGGTTGAGATATTTGCAGGAGGAAGAGGACGAAGTATGGATACGTAGAGCGGTGGAGGTGGCGCGGGCGGGATTCGATTGGAACGAATGGGTACGCGAGGAGGTGCGGCGCGAGCGGGAGGAGAGTGCTCGAATCCCGGATGCGATTCACCGGGAGATAATGCAGGACAGGGGAGAGGATGGGTATGCAGAGCGGTGGAGCGCAGGCTGGATTAGACAGGACCGTATGGATGCGCGGGGAACTGTGGCGTCAGCGGGGGGAGGGGGGAGGATTACTCTATGGCTGCGGTCCGAAATGCGCTCACCATACCATTAGTGCTTACAGCGCTTATGATTGGTCCGAATCATTAATATGCTAAGAGCGCGCTAACAACGCTTTTATTTCGGACCGTTTGTGATCGTCATGAGCACATAACATAACCTATGTTATAACGTTTAGAAATTTTTAACATAATGGATATTCAACGTAAAGCACCGTTATTACAATTAATGAACATTGCTTTCGAAAGTTCAGAAGATGATGAACATAATAATCTTGTAATTTATTCATCTTCGTGTAATTTTCACTGTCGGAAGTGTCGATGGTGCAGACGACATATGACAACAAAATAATGTCAGCTTGTTATCTGGGATGCTTTCCTCCATTGGTCTCTCTTTATTTTTATGTTTAATCTATTATTTTATCGTAGTATTTTTTAGAGTCGTTGATCATTTTTAAGTGTAGTCGCATGTAAAGGCAGTGATTTCGATCGTCGGAAGTAACGTCAGTTTGCTACATGGAATGCTTTCCTCCATTCGTTACATTTTTGTTTATTTTTATGTTAATAAGCTTTGTACTATTTAAAATAAATTATTCTTAAGACATCATCCGATTTCACATATACTCTGTCTTGATTTCTCCCCACTGTCTCATTAGTCATATCCATTCTTTATCATCACTCTTTTGTTAATCGTATTCATTCGTTATCCCCCACTCTCTTTCTCTATGTCTCATTGTTCTCCTTCTTCTTTTACGGTGATAATTGTATGAGTGTGTGTAATCGATGGAAAAAATACAATTAACATTTAAGCATTCATGATTTTTATTCAAAAAAAAATATTTTAATAGAAATAATGACTGTATATGTGACATTCTATATGCCTCATTATACAATTATAAAAGTATACATATATGTTGGGGAATGCGCTAGTTATAATTTTAATTTTAACTTTAAATCGGGAATAGAGGGGAAGAGGTAATTGACTGTTAACAGCGTGAATTTGTTGGAAACAACCCAACTATCTTATTTAAGATTGCACAAATCAATGTTTTACAAGGAACACATGGGCTTATCCGACGACCGGTAGACGAGAACAACACAACGAAAACGCACATAAATTTTGCTCTTGATCAAACGTGCTGCGCTCGAACGCGCCGGAAATATTCTCGTGACGATAATAACGATCCTTCGCAGCGATCAAGACTCGAGCGCGGATGCGCGATATACCGTTCACAAGATCGAATATTCGAGAGTTTCCGGAAACGCATAATGTCGGATCACGTGGGGAGAGGTGCGGTAACACCGGCAGCCGGAATATGCGCGTAATTGGCACTAAAAGGCCGAACGAACGAAAATATCGCGGGCACGATTTTCTCCAAATTTTATCGATTATTGGCGTACCGGAATTATTAAATTCGCGCGACAGATTAATTATATAACTCGGAATTCGAATTGTATATCATTCGGGTGCGTGTCTGTACTCCAAGAGTCGGAAAACGAACTGAACCGGAAGGATGTAGCGGCACACGTACGCGTAAACGGAGGTGCGCGACAGATCCTAATCGATACACGGCGCAGTTACGCTGAGTAACAAGGACCGCGTATAAGATGTACATGTACCAATGAAAAGGATCGGCAATGCGCGATGCCTCGCTCGCGAAGAGGTGTGTGATTCGCGAACCAGGCGAGCGACACGTCACATTATGTTCGATAGTGAGACATTTGAGTTTTCGCGGGGACTCTCAAGGATATTCGGACGTTCCGGAACAATATAAAATTATACATATAAAAGACGGGCTCGCGTCTCGCGACGCATTTCTCCAATCGTCAATCTCACGGTGCATTTCCGGCGAGTCGCGCGAAAATCGTTTCTTTGCGATCAGATCGATATGTCAACGATATGCTCCCTCATTCATTACGTCTCTATTTATTTTTATGTTCCCCCATTCCGTCGTAGTATTTTTTTATGTTCTCTTATTCCGTCGTATTTTTAAAGTAGTTAATCATTTTTTATATCTAAGTGTCGCAGGAAGTCGCATAGAATGCGCGACGAATTTTTCTACCCGGAAAAAGTTTCGCGCCTGGTTGCATCCGATGTGTGTCAGAGGTGGGAGGTCTTTCATGATTTTGACCGACGGAAGTGCCGACGGTATGTTTCCCCCATTCGTTGCATCTCTATTTATTTCACGTTCTCTTATTCCGTTGTAGTATTTTTAGAATTGTTAATTATTTTTAGCTATAAGTGTTGCGGGAAGTTGACGCATTTTTTGCGGCTGGCTGCATCCGATGTGAGCCACATATATAGTGTATCGCGATGCGGTACGCGTCACAGTTTTTTTCACGAGTGAAGTGAATATGTGAATTTGACGTGTTGTTTACAGTCGAAGGAGAATAATTGTTCGAAAATTCACAAGCAATCATTCAATCGCTTTGCACGCGGCAGTTTTGAAGACATCGACAATAATTATTATATCGAGTTGCATCTTAAATTGTGAGATGCTGCTCGCCGTTTTTGACCTTGCATCTATCGATCCGCTCTTGTGAGTCATGAACACTTGCGCTTGGATCGTTTTATCTCTACCGATATACGTACATATATTCTAAGAAGAACTTGATTACTGCAAATCGTACGTGCCAGTATGGATGATTTAACATCGAGACAAAGGATTTGCCTCGTATATGAACCTTCAGCGGACCGAGCTCCGGGTTCCCTCGCTGTCATTCTACAATCGTCACTCAGCCTCCGACGACGAGAGTCTTCGTGTCACGCGGATTATATTTTCGAAATTACGTTCAATCATGTTATATTATTATCAGTTCTTTATTAAATTATCGTAATGCTAAGTATCGTGTTATGTGTCGTTTAATCAATGGTATCCTTGTCCAGCTGCTGCCCCTCAGCTGACTCACTCCCTTCCACGTCGCTTTACAGCGTGCTCTCGCTAGTACGGTACGCATACAATAATATTTACGAAAAAACATCTGCTGTATTACTTTCGTCGGGATAAGCGGTCAATTTTTCTAGGACGTAGAAAAAAAACCTCTACCAATCTCTATCGCTCTACAGATCGGGTAAAAATTCGTGAGAAGATCACCGCGTATTCGTGAGACCTCGACGATTTACTGTATCTAAGTGTAAGTGTTAGAACTGTATCTTGTAGAAAGAATTTTTTTATCACAATTTTAATCACTTACAAGTTCTAGACTATACAGAATTGTGAAAAAAAGGTCAACGTATACAGGAGTTTTTTCTCGGTAAGGATTGAATTGTTTTCTACATAAATATACTGATCTGACATCCTTACAGTTATCGTGAACGAAGTAACCCATTATTGTTTTCCCTCGGCAGGTAAACGACAAACATTTGTCCGATATCGGGGAACCTCTCTCGCTGTCACCTTTGAAGAGATTACCGTGGACGCCACGCAAGAAACAAGGACTCCTGAGCGCATCGTTCCGACCTTGGCGTCATATCGTCTATCCCAGACATTGACCCAAATTCGGAATCTTAAACACGTGTGGTCGACTCGCCCGCGCAAACGGGCGAAACTACAAAGAGTCCGTTCCGTCCTTCCATTTTCTCCATCTCTTCCCTCTCGGGAAGTCTTTCCTTCGCTTGTCTTGCTTTCTAAAAATTCTGGGGTCTGGATGTAACACTGTGCAAAAAATTATTTTCGCTGAGAAAAATCGATTCCAAAAATCTGCCAGAATATTTTAAAAATAGTAAATAGTTATACTAAATACATATATCAAACTTTTTAAGTATTGGAAATAGATAATTGAATTGAAAAATATTCTATTAATTTAAAATTCATCAATAAAGTAACTTTTTTCTTCTTCTTAAATGACAAATATAATATTTTGTAAAGATAATTTACTTCAAAGTTTTTTAAAAATTATACGATTAACATTCATCAATATTTAATATATTTTTCAGTATTATTGCTCACCATTCGTGGCAAGTACACTTATATTATTTAATTAATATCTGAATTCTATTGAGTTGTAATTGAAATCTTGTCGTGAAATATGAATTATTGCAGATTTAACGAAAATTTTTAATTCTACTATTTTAATTCCCGTTTGATCGTAGTTCTTTCATTTTCATTAAATGCTTGTTCAAAAGACACTTCAAAACGAACTGAAAATCGAATAGCTACTTTCATAACTATGCATTAATTTGGATGCGTGTGTACGTGCGTGCGTGTCGAGTGTGCGCGTGTGTGTGTCCGTATGTGTCTGTGTCTCTGTCTGTATCTATATGTCTGTATGTAGTGCGCGCGCGCGCGCGCGTTCGTGTATGTTTTGTGTGCGTACATGCGTGTGAGAGAGGGATCTTTCTGCCTTCCAGAAATGCAATCAAATTGTCTTATTATAGACCCATTAGTGAAATATGCGGTAATAGGTAATATAGAAGAGTGATGTAATGTATGAAAATAGCGAATTATTCGTTAGTGGATTTAAACTTTATATCGCAAATCGCTATTAGCAGGAAATTCGACAATTACTTTCTCGCGCTGACTTAGCTAGTTAGATTTCAGTAATTACAAAACTGTGACTATAATTGCCATATCAACTGCTGCGTACAACTTTGCGATAAAACTTTGCTGTTACTACTCTTTGTCATGTCGGAATCAAACGCATGTATATTGTTGTGTCTGACGGAATAAAAGGATACAATATAAACGGTTATCGAGGAAAAGATTTTGAGAATCCTTATACCAGTTGATGGCGTAGTAACACGAGGATTTGGCTGAGGTAGATGAAAAAGAAGCACGAGTGTATCTTATCTACATATATTGAATCATGTAGTAGCGAGAGAATAGAGAAATAAGGAAGACATTAACGGGAAAAATAAAAAATGAGTTGCCACAATTTCTGATTCATATACTAACATCAGTTTTCTAGTGAGTCGCAAAATCGTTGATTCATAAAAGTTTTTCCGTGAAGTTAAGTATTGTTAAATTATCACTTGTCTCTTTATTCTCCCGGACGCAACAATATGTTAGTGAAATGATGTCGTGCGGCTATTACATTCAAAATTGAATACATAGCATAAGAGCGTCTGGATCATGAGCGTCGAGCATTAAATCACATTATTGATTCCAGATGGTCTTATGCTATGTATATACAGCTATGCAGTTTTGTATGCGATGGCCATGAATCGTTCCTTACATCGGATCGTGCTAGTTTTTGTTTTCGTAACACATTATTCCACAGTAGTGTCATGAATTTGGTTATAATTAATATATATGCGGCGTTAATGCCTTTAATCACGTCTACTTATGAACGGTTTGCTCCTGTTTGTTTCTTAAAATAAAAATTTTTCTTATATGTTTTGTAATTGTTTCTGTGCAATTCTTATTTTCTGTAATATCCTATGTGTTCGTAGTTGCTAATATACGCTTACTTGTAGTCTTAATTTTAATGAACGATAATTTTTAACATAAATTTTGCGTAGTGATTTATTTTTTCACAAGAATATATCTGTTCGTTGATAAATTCAATAAAAGAAAAAAGAAGGAAAATAATTTTTAGGTTGTCCAGATCAAAATGAGAGGTGATTTTATTGTAATAAAAAAGTATAGTGGCGATTTAAATAAAATTATATTACTTACTAATATATTTCTCATCGGCTTCAATGACACGCTGCCAGCAATTGGGCAAATAGCGTACGCCCAGGTGATATTGAGCGAATTTCTCAGTAAACAATTGAATGGCCTGTTTGAGATCCTTCCTTCATAATTGCTGCCATTGATCTGTATCTTTAATTAACTGAAACAGTTATAGTTGCAAAGTTACACATCAGTGAAATATGGAGAGACATGGCTGGATCCAAGTGTCAAGAGTATGGTTGTTGGCCAGGAACTATTTGAGTGATGAGCAATATGCAGCTTGGCATTGTCATAGCTTTTTGCCTACATCCGATTCTAAATGTGGCGGTCCATGAACTCTCAGTAAATTTTGGCGTTAACTTTCATCTTCGTGGACAGGAGCTTTCAGAAAATGATATCAATAAAATTCATTGGTATTAGCGACGATTAGCATCTTTTATTTCCTGCATTGTGTTACCATGGATTTCTTTGGGCCGTTGGACTTGTGTCATTCCAGCCGCTTGTGGCTTTTGGGCTGCCTGTAGACATCATTCAAGAGTCAAAGTCCTCTTGAGGAGTTGCTGATTACAATGATGACGATGTGTTATGAGTGGGTTCATCCTAGCACCATCAATCCGAAATTGCTTTTTGTCTTCGATGAGTTGGTGGGTCATCTACTTGTCCATCTTCTGGTAATTGAGTTTTTCTGTTACAATTTCGGATAACAAATGGGAACTTCAGTCTTGCGTGAGCTTATCTCATGCTTCAGTCTCGGTATTCACATATTTTATCCTCCATACTCTTCATTCATTCATCAACTCCGGAGTGGACGCAGTAGCCGTCTCCGCGAGTGTTTTCAAGATCTCGGTGGTCTTGCCATCAATGAACCATTGTGCCTTGTTACTATCGTATATTGCTCGCTCTAACATTTGTTCTTGCGCGCGATGACTCTCAGCGATCACTGATATGCCTAAGAGAGTCAAACTTGATATGAATATGTTCATGTCATTGAGCGAGATTCAAAATTCTGTCAGTCTTTTATGCTACTTTATCTAATTGTTGCTAATTCTAGCTTTTAGCTTTGAGCTATTAAAAATAAAAAGTTGCTGCCTCGAATTTGTGTTTGTAATTAATAAAGAGCGTCACAATCATTTCTTATTTTAATCTGGACAAAATAATAATAAATATTGTTAATCCTAAATTTATGATAGTATAGAGAGAGATCTGTGGACGTGTTCTCTGTGTTCGGCCGCTGTCGTTCGCAGGAGTCGCTTTGCTGGTAGGTGAAATAAAGTAGAGGAGTATTTTGGCAAGAGTCAGATATATTCTATATTAAATACGTATGTACATACATATAACTTTCTTATGTTTTGTTTTTAATATGTGGCCTCGAAAAGGGCCGTTCCTGCGAGTGTTTTACCGCACTCGTTCTCTCCACGTAATGCGGGGCTCCGTAATGGTATACCGGAGCGGTCCCCACTTGCTTCGCTCTAGCGTAGGCTGGACCTTTGCTAGGGGAAGAGTCACCGTTAGCCTCGTTAGTAGTATTGGCCTTGCAGTCTCGGCAGGGTCAGTCTGTGTGGCGGTCTCCTTGGCTTCCGTCTGTGTATCAATCCCGGAAGCGGCTGGAGGCTCGATCTGGGTACCGAAAGAAGCTGGCGGCTTGGTCTGTGTGCCAGTTGATGGTAGTCCTGGCTCCCACTCGTCATCGCTGCTGACCTGCGTCGCTTTGATCCAGCTGGCCCTGCTGGTCTGCGTGACTTGATCTGCTAGCCGGAAATCTTCTGGTAGCCGAGAGATCGGTAGCTCAGTTTCCTGATATCTCAGCGAGGTGTATCTCCAAATCTGCCGGTCGTCTTGGTGGAGGAAGACTCGTGAAGGTCTGGTCCTATGAAGACGTCGGGGCGACAGCTCCAGCAGTTCTAATCTTCACTTGACTGGGTTACACTGTTCTCTGTCCATTCGGCTGGTACTAGCGTCCTGAAGAGAGTGTCGGTTTGTGCCGCGGGCTCATCCTTTATGCCTGATCGTGTTGAATTTTGCGACCGAGTTTGCTTGATCGTAAAGCGAGCCATCTGTCCTTCGTTGGCTTGAATTAGCGGGAATTCGTAGAGTTTTCACCGTGAATCACGTGCGCGTTGCGTGATCTCCGCGAAAGCTTTCGATGTTTCGGCGAAAGTTTCTGGCCTATTAGCCGGCTTGCCTTCTTGTAGGCGCCCACGAATATTTGTGGCGCGTAAAGCCGCCACAGGTCTATTGATTCGAAATCAATATTTAATTGTTAAATTGCTAGTTGAATAATCGTTAGCGATTTTATTAATTTAATTGCTTGATTCGTCTCAGAGAACGCACTTATTCGTTAGTTATCAAGAACAAGAATCTAGGATCAATCATTAACAAGGCTTATTGGCTTAATTACGTAATAATTGTCACATGTTCGCAATGCATTTGCGGTATCTTAATGAGTTGCTGAATTTGTGCGTTTTAATTCACGATTTGCGGTTTTGCGGGTGTTATGAAATCTTATATCGCTGCTAGTAGACTTCTTGCATAGTCGTTGTTCTGTGTGCCAGGAAAGGATTTGTTGTGTCAATGGTAGTGGTGCAGGACGGCGTCATGATTTGTAGTAGACGCCAGATGACACATCTCCCTCCTTAAAAGTAGAGGTAAGAATAATGGCTTTAGCTGTGCGATGAGTACAGCAAACTCCTAGTGGAATGCGGTTTAGTTCTTGCTCCTATTGAAGCGCCTGGCTCAGCTCGGCAGTTAGATTGGTGAATTGTCTGCGCAGATGGCTCGTTGCACGGTGTTATTGCAGTCAGTTTGGATTTCAACTGTTCAATCAAAATGAACCCAACGTGGATGGATGAACGTGTATGTCAGATCATTGGCTGTCATGGTGTAGTCTCCCGGATGGACTGTCGTCAGATACATTTACATGCACATGATGGGTCTCGATGACAGGCAATGACGGGAGCGAGTTTCCGATTACGGTACTTGCTGCACACATTTTTAGGGCGTAAATGATTCCAATTATGATAGCTGTGATTGCAATTGCAACTCTTATGGAATATTGGGAAAGTTACGGCAATGTTTGACTACGATCTTTTATCCCTTTATCCATGTCATTCTGCATGTCCTCGTTGTTCTCAGTGGAGAATGTATTTGGATGATTACCTCAATGAAAATATTTCTGGTTGTAGCATACGAGCGAATACGAACTGTTCTAGTTTTGAAGCAAGTAAATATCGATAATTGCGTAGATGATACATGATTGTCATCATTATTGCAATGTACCTCCGTTCCTTTTTAGTGATGATGCAAGTTCGCAAGGATAGATAACGTAGTACGTCATTAGCAATTATTCAAAGCTCTATAAAGCAGTTCTTACTTTCTTTCTTACTTTCTTACTACTACACGTTACTTATTTTCTTCTGTCGATGATGGAAATTTAATGGATCAATTGCGCAACTTCTTTTCGAATGTGAGCAGCGTATACAAGGTCACAAGTGCGTAAATGAGCATTTGTTGATCCAGTAGCATTGAAAAACATAATTCGGATTCTTTCTTAGTATATTTCTCAAAAATAATCTTATTCTAGACATTAACAGGGGATTGTTCCTTAAATTAATTAACACAATAATGCGAGGATTGATATAAACAAAAGAACGCAACTTATTAACTAATTTTTGTTTTTACATATTTATAGATAAATCGATTTCAAATTCTTTTATATAAAACATGTTTCATGATACATGATGATATTGCATACCTCATGTGCAAAGAAAAAATATTAGCATCACTATAACAGCATCACTGAACGAATCGTTAAGTTCGTGAATTCCAAGTCCACGATACACAACTGTATGTATAATTACATACATCTTTTACAGATTAATGTAGACCAGAAATTATAATATCTATCTCCGTCGATTATAAGTCACTATATCGCGCATCGCATAAATTTCACTAGATGATATCAAAGTAAATTATTTACGATTTTAATAATACATGTACATAATTATTTATAGAAACATTCCTATTGGAAGTTGCAACAATTGCTAGGAACGAGCGACTATTTGTGGCAATTGCAATTTGTACGAGACATTTCATAAATGGAGGCATCAATGTAATTGCAATTCGGGGCATGTTTGCAAGTTAACCGTTAAGTATAGTTAATGACATTTGGTCAAACATTTATCGTTTGAGTTTTTATTTTCCCATATTACAATAATTTTTATTATTTTGTCTATATTAATGTCGATCGCAATCTGGATTTTTGTGAGTTTTAGATGTACGTTACAGAAAATAAGTGATTTTTTTCGATGTTTCATGCTCAGCCAGATCGAGAAGTGAAATTAACGTTCCATTTTAATGAAATGCCTCGCAATCGCATATCCTAAGAAAGCGCCGATGGAGCATACCAGGAGGATCATTGAGATTTCAACAAGAACCAACTACAGTATACAATTAATCATCCTAGTTTGCTACAGTTTGCCTATTCCAATTTACTGCATTTCATATCATTAAACAGAAATATGTTATTTTCTATATCGAACATTTTTAAGTAAAGTGCTTATCATAAATCGTAGAACGCTGTTTGGCTCTAATTAGATTGATTCTTGCCATATTTTACAAGTTTCATATTTCCTCGTATACACTAGTGAAATACATATTGTACGTTTTAAGATCTTCTTTGAAAAGTAACGCGTGGTGTTCAATCAAATATCAATTCGTGTAATACATATCCTGTTCTCGTGTAAACTGACAGTATTAGGCTAAGTTCATATGAAGCGCGTTATACTAAGTTCATATGAAGCGCATTCATCAAAAATTGGAAGTTCAAAAATTGCGGTATCTCTTTGTGCAAATTCAATTTTATTTTTCAATAAAAATATCACCAAAATACTCTATCATTCCTTTATAAATGTCTAAAGCGCGCGGAATCTGCGTATTAACTAAATATGCTCTAGGTCTTATCTAGTTGCACGGAATGTGCATCGAATTTTCTATGATCATTTGGCAGTAACCGTGGATAATTGTTTATGTACACATATGTACGAAAGTCAGTATATCTCGATATTACGCAGATTCTGTTTGTGCTGATTCCGCAATGATAAATCCGCCTCATTTGAATTTAGTCTTATCCGAAAAATAACGCTCTTCTATTAGCTCATTTTATCTTTTTTTACACATCAATATTTCAAACCAAGTATTTCACGAAAACAGGATGCGATCGTTCTAAGAATCCATTAGTCTTCACAATGTCTTCTTCTTTACAGTTATCTTGGTTTAGTTTGATTTTTATTTTAGCAGAATTAAGACCTTGTATTCTTCCAGACACGCATTTATAATGAGATGAGCAAATGAGGAGAAGAAAGAGACGAAAGAGGATACTCGTTTGAGTAATATTAGCGCAGTCTATATCTCTAAGAGAAAGTAATATCAGCGCGAGAGTTGCTATGTCGCTCATCTGGTAGAGAAAGAACCCTCTCGAGAGAAGTAAAATGTGGAATAGTAGTAAGAATAATACAATTGTTAGTGAAACGCATGTCTGTAGAGTTTGTGATTGCAGATAGAGATGATTCTGATGGGAAAGGAGGGATTAGAGGATGAGAGTTGAGGATAATTAATGAGGACACTGTCGGTCTTGATTGGTGATCTATATGTGCCGGGAGGAAGATAGTGCTCTTATCCATAAGGATGGTGACCGGGATCAGCGATACACTTTGACGAAGAAAAAAGAAATTTCTTCTTCTTGGGTTCTTCTATATTAGTATTGGATTTCTCTAGTATTAATAACAAAGTCTCCTTCGAAGACTTCGAATAAATTCCTTGCGTATGAGACGAATCCCTTTCAATGTGAAGAATTAACTGCATGGATAAGTATGGATAGTATGTATGTAGAGGTGTATGTGTAAATATTTTTTGAAAATGTTATGTCGGAAAATAATTTCATCATATATAGTTAAATTGGTATATAAAAACTTTAATTTGGCCATAAAAAATTTTCAGAATTTTGAAAAAAGTCTTAAGTACTGGAGATATATTAAAAAATAATTAAAATTTTAATTTTTTTAACACTGTTATGAAGTACTCTTGAAACCATTCAATTTTCATTTAGAACATTTTTTTCTATCTCTTACAGTTTCAACGATATTTGATTAAAATAAAATTACCGGTTTTTTTTTCAAAGGAATATTTAACCCCCTTAAAATATAAAAACGCACTTATAAAAAGTTTTTGTCTATATTTTAACATATTCAAAGTTTATTAAAATCACGTTGTGTTCTCTTAAGAGTAGACGATACACACAGACAGCTATGAGAAACAAATTCTCCAAAGTTAGCATTAACATGAGTCCACCAAATTACGAGGAGATTGTCCTAGGAGGTCACCATGAAAACAAGTTGATATTATTTATCAAAATGTGGACGAGACTCTATGAGTAACAATGAAATATTCAGAAACTCCTTCGGAACGATCATAGAGACGCCTACAGTTCTATAAGCGTCGGACTGCTAACGGTCAGCGCTTACGATTAATAACGTTAAACTCGTACGTCTCAAATCTTGGAACGTACATTTGATGATGACCGAATTGATGCTGTTTTTCATATTTAATCTGGATCGGTGCATCTATTTAACATTCGAACTGTTGTCTAAAATTGATTCGATTGACGTCAAGTTTACGCAATTTTTACATATCGCGTCATCTGTAACGGATACTAAGAAGATATCGAACATGATTCGTGCCAGTGATGCCTTCGATAAGCTGTTGGCTTTAGTTTTTAGTATATAAAATAAAGTATGTAAAAAATTAAGTGTTACGTCCAGTAGACTCCACGATTTCTCCCATTCGGACAAAGAGGGGGAAACTATCTTTACCCTTTAAGATCCAAGAGGGGCGACTGGCAACGAGCGAGCCACACGTACACCCACTCATCTTTTTAAAAAATAACAAAAACCATAAAAATGAAATAAAAGGGTTAAAAGCAGCAGAAGGGACGACATGCATGTGTGTCGTTGACAGACGCCGTTCCTCCGTAATGGAAAATAGACATAATTTATCAACGATTCCTCCGAAAACCGAGTGAGTTACAGAAGCCGACGTGTGAAATTTACGAGTTCACGCGAGATTCATTGCTCTAATAGCGCCAACCTGTCGTGAGAAAACCACTTGAACCGCGGAGGTATCGTCCCACGGTTAGTTTAAATTTTTAGAAAAACGCAGCTTAGTTAACCCATAAAACAAAAAAACATTTACGACCAAATCGCCTATGGGAAACTCTGAACCAAATTATATAGCCGATTCTCCAATTAATATTCGGAAAGTCGAAAAGCGCTCGATGAATCAAAAGTCCAAATTTGTTGCTTAAACACACTTACCCTTTAATTTTTCCATATAAAAATTCGCAATCTCGAGAGTTGACATCAGTCTAAACTTCAGTTAAGACCACCAGTTCAACGATCAATATTATCAGTTTTTAAACACCAGTTCAACGGGCGGCCAGAGCGCGAGTAAAACACCAGTTCATTAAAGTGCGAATCAAACACCAATTCAAACGCGAATTCAATTATGCTCGATACTTGCGAGTTTAATAAATATCGGCAGTGCTAGTTAGTGCACAGGAGCTGTCCGCTTCGAGCGCCGAGCCAACCTTGCATCCCAGAGCTTCGAGGGCTTACCGAAGCACAACCTTATCGGAAGTATCAAGTCAATACATACCAACAGCAGTAAGTCTTTATTTTCTTTTTCCAAAAATCGGGATTCGTATACGGTCGCAGACGCAGAACCGAACCCTCTATTCGTTCTTTTAGTGGAGAATCGCGAGATCAACGAAGAGCGCGACCGCGAGTAGAATCAAATCCTTGATGAGATAGAAGCCCTTGGGGACGCAGGCCTATTCCCTCCCTTCTCTCCATATAATCCCCTCGGTTACCACGTGCTTCTTGACACCCCTCCTCCGACTCCTCCTTCGTGAAATTATTACGCTCGCGACTTTTCGGACGACGAGTGGGCCCCTTCGTTCTCACCTTCTTCTCCTTCCGACGAAGACGAAGAGAGCGACGAGGACCACGAACCACCGCCGGATCAACCCGACGAAGCGAAAGAGGCCCTCCCGCAAGACCGCGCGGACCTGAGTGGCGAATTTGAGCCGGAAATCAGCAATTAGACTCCTACCCCCCCCCCCACGCACACACACTCTGACTCACTTTCACACTCTCACGCTAATAATGTTAACAATCTATAGTACAAATATAAATAGATTACCTTCTAATTATTTTAGTTAAATAGTTAATTAGTAAATAGTTCGCCGTTTAACCGGAATAATAACGTTAAAAGGCATTTACACACATACAAATGTATATAATATTAGAATTTAAGAATAAAATTGTTACGTCCGTAGACTCGACGGTTTCAACCATTCGCAAAACATAAGCGGAAATAGCAAATAAGTCACCGAGCGCGGCCAGATCAAAGAATCTAACGCGGTCTCAATGATCCCTTATCTAAAAACTTTTCGTCAACGTCCCTTTGTCCCACAGAGGCACGTGTTATTACTTCTGGAAAGTGAGCTCAATAAATATATTGAAACTAGACAACGACGGAGAAAAATTAATATCTCCATAATTAATAGCTCTGAGAAATAGTTGCGAGCCGTGTACACTGGTTCCCTAATTCGGCCAATAGAAGACCAAAAAATCGCAAATCTCCTTATTTGGAGACCATTATCTATGCCGCACCACCAATCAAATTGAATCACGCGGAAACTGGGAAGGATTATCTCCCCTAAAAATTCGCTATAAAAAGGGCGACTCCGCGGTCAATTCAATCCGCAGTCCACAGTCAGTAATCAGTTCACGGTGCGCAATTCTATTGCAGTTATAAGTAGTGCACAGTTTTCGAGCAGTTCGCAGTCGTGAGTTCAGTTCGCTAATCACAAGTTTGAAAATCTCTGATTTAATTCTCTGATCCAGAATAAGGACCACGAGCACATCCCTTTGATTTTGGCGTCACAGCGTCTGTCCCAGGCGTTGACCCAAATTCAAAATCTCAAATACGTGTGCTCGACTCCCCGCGCAAACGGGCCAGACTATAAAGAGTCCGTTGCGTCCTTCCATCCCCTCCATCTCCTCTCTCGGGAAGCCTTTCCTTCGCTTCCCTTTACTTCTAAAACAATCTGAGATCTGGACGTAACAATAATATAATTTGTCAATTTAAAGAAACAATTTTTACTGATTTAACCGATCGTTTTCATTTGAAGTGGAATAACTCTGAATCCTTAAATGTCATGGTGAGCCAGCTGACAAATTTCCTCGATCGAAAGATTTGCTTGCAGAATCTGTAGTAGCTCGAAATAAAACTCGATTTATCATCTCTGAGAAGTTGAAGATCAAATGCAAAATGAACAATCTGCAAAGAGAAAGATTCACCGGTGTGCAACAAATATCATCAATGCAGTTTCTATGCAATCGAGAACTTGGAATACGCTAAACCAATAAATATATCGTCTGTTACGTCCAGCGGACTCCACGATTTCTTCCATTCGGGAGAAAAACATTATCTTTTGAGCTGTTACGTCCGGAGACTCCACGATTTCTTCCACTCGCGAAGAACAACCAAATAACGAAATTATATAGAAATTAACTCGGAAATGCATTAGACATAGCCAATAAAATAATCGGCGATCTTGAATATTCTTCTTTTTTTTTATTTAATACTAATCAGGTCATCTAAAACTCACTCCTATAAACTCACGTCGCCGATCTTATAAATTGAGGTATGAGTTATTACTTTCAAACATAAATACTGCAATAGATATATCATCGTATGACAAAACAATTCGAAGAAATGAGTATCTAATGATCCTAAGAGATGGTTGCGAGCCGTGTGCAACCTCTGACCCAAGACGAACTTATAATCTAACAGAAGACCGAGAAAACGGTAACATGCCTTTATTAGGAGATCGTAAATATTAAATGTAAATATTAATTTACCAATCAAAGATGATCATTTGGAGATTAGCTGTGGCAAGTCGCAATCTATAGTTCGATTCAGCAAGTTCATCAGATCTATACATTTTTTCCTGCATATCTTCAACCTAGATTATGTGTGTGTGTGTGTGTGTGTGTGTGTGTGTGTGTGTGTGTGTGTGTGTGTGTGTGTGTGTGTGTGAGAGAGAGAGAGAGAGAGAGAGAGAGAGAGAGAGAGAGAGAGACGCCAGAGCCACCTCGAAAGAAAACTCTCTCGCAGACGCATCAGCAAAAGTGAGTTATCTCATTTAACATATATTATTATCTCATTTAAACTATATTATATATATTCCTCCCTGCATTCAAAATTCGTGGTGGATCGCGGAGTCAATTCGGAAATCCAAATCTTTTAGTGGCTTTCCAAGGAATACCACCCGGTCCGCAGGACAATGATCCAGACCGCGAATTAAACCAGATTCTTGACGAATTGGAGGAATTCATCCGGTTGGATGACCGAGAGTTCTGGCGACTCTTCGACCTGCGTTTCCCCCCAAATCCTCTCCCCTAAAACATATACCCTGATATTCCGCCACCGACACCCCCGTCTTCTCCTCCTCTTCCGCACGACGACGGGGCACCTGTACGACCCCCGAGTCCTCCTTTCGAAGAGTCAGAGAGTGACTCCGACCCCGAACAAGCGGACCCCGAGATGGAGTTTTCCGACGTTCCCGAGGTCAACGAAGAACGTCCTCCCGGAGGTGAGCCTCTCCCCGAGGACGAAGAATTCTTTGGCGAACCGCCTGCCAAGCGGAGAGTCCCGTATCATTAGACAAGAACTCTCTATTCCCTCTCAAGTCCATCTACACATTCCTGTCTTCACCACACACACACACACACACACGCACACACGCACGCACGCACGCGCACGCGCACGCGCACGCACACGCACACGCACACGCACACACATACGCACACGCACACGCACACGCACACACACCTCACTCACACTCACTCACTCACATATAATAAGTTATATGTGATGAATAACCCTATAGATTTTTATATGAGACCGATATATGGACTTTATTACGAGATCGATAGATAGATTTGATACGAGACCGATATCTATTGCAAGTACAAATATATACATATAATAATATCTTTAGCCGATATTATAAGCAAACTCGTAAATTTAATCCTTTTTATGTTATTTTAATCTATAATTTAGTTTGTATTTATTTTTTCCATGAATAAATTAGAATGTAAAAATTAATCAATTTCTAGATAACAATTATTTCGTTTTGAACTTCAACCTCGTCACTTCTCCCTCGAGTTAGCACATGGTCCTGTCCCGGGGTAAGAGGGTTTAAACCTTGACCCGAAATAGGACCGACGATCGCATGATTCGTTTATAGTGTCAAACCGTCTCGAACGTTGACCTGTAAACGAAGCATCCACATGCGATCGGCTCGGAGCACTCGCCCTGATAGAGTGTCTTCGAGATTCAAAACAAACGGCTAGTTACGTCTTTCCTTGCCCGCTCCTTATCCCAGTCACTTGACCTAGTAAGAATTCCACGGGTCTGGACGTAATAGGGCAAAGGAACAGGATGTCAGGTGAGACTTATCTTACGACATTTTGTCTGTTTTAAGAAAGGGAACACTTCTTGCAGCGATCACCCTCTAAATAATCGGCTCGCCGTTCTGGGGAAACTCAAGAACAATTATTTAGCCTTACGCCAATGGCAGGTGGCACGTGCTTATCACAGCTATATTAAACCGCGCAACCGTGACATTTAACCTTAATCAAAACACGGCGCAAGGAGTGGTCAAATGTCGGGAGTTTTGAATCCACCCTCGCGAGGGCCCATCAATATGGCAGCATCAAATTAATAAAAACAAGTATCGTTGCCTGAAAGATTCATTTTACGACTTCCTTTAGTCAACATTTTTATATTTAAGAAACGTGACTTGGTCGTCTATCAAAACTAAATGTTACCACGCGAATGATCGGGATTTAGAAAAGGAAAATTTAGCTCTCGATATTTCTTAAAATTGCTTTAATCAATTAATCAAATAGATTAACACACTGAGAATAATAGTGACGCGTATCTTGTACAAAGTGAAAACTGCTATGTATCACAGCGAGAGCGTTACACATAAAGTTCCCGGAAAAGTACATACAGTATCTTGCGAGAGAAAGCTACAGTGCCTCACCTCAATCACCGCTCGATAACTTCGAGGGCGTTTCTATTATCGATCGAAACTAAAATCGCATTCGCAACACTAAAAATTTAATAACCAAATTGCCGATAGGAAGTAAGAAAACAATCACACAATAGGGAGATCAATCAATCCACATCCTTAAATCCAAATCCTAGCACACCCAATTTTTTCCCTATAAAACCCCGCGATTTTGAGACTCGACTCTCAGTACTTTCAGTTCCTTACCGTCTATTTAATCGTTGGTCAGTGCCAGTTCGTGCGAGTTAATAAGTTAATAAATTAGACGCAGCAGCACATCGGCCTCAATCTTGTGAGCTGACTCGACTTGCGGTCGACTTCCAAGGACCACCGAGCCAGGGCAGCATTTCTTCACGAGCGCTGCTTTTCCATTTTGAAGTAATCAATACCAGTAAGTCCCTGTCATTTTCTTAAAATTTCTTTTTTTTTAATTATCTTCGCGCCATTTCGAATCGTCTCGCGAATTCTGATTCCCCCGATCATTTATCGGGAAGCGTTGCTCCTTCTTTTGCGTCCCGTTCTGAGTCTTGAAAACCTTTATTTGACCTTGAATAAGCGTGTCAAGGTCAAATTATCGTAATAATATTAGAGTCAAATCATTAAAAAGTGAATACTTTACAAGATATTTTGTATTTTACATTAAAAAATGTCACGACAAAATTTAAATTATCTCAAAAAGTACTTGACAAAAACATATTTATTTGTAGCGTTTTGGAAACCTCTTGAAATAAGCTACAAGAATATGTAGTAAAAAGTATAGGGTTCCATTTGAAGAATCGAAGATGACCTTCACATGACCTTCAAATAATTATACAAGGTCAAACCAATGGCACCATCTTATGTCGCCCTTGAAGTGAAACAACTTTTGCTTGAAACATTTTGCTGTATCTAGCCTCTATTTCGAGATTTTTCCCATTATAGACTCATTTAGTTCACCCAGTATATATATATATATATATATTATATTGTAAAAACTCCAGAATGTTAACCGACTATTTAATGTTTATATCTTTTCAAGAATAAATAATTTTAATAGTTGTTAAAAGAAATTAGTTCTTATTTCATGTATGTTATTTGACCTATCTTGACTTCGCTCCTTTCTTACAAATTCTCATCCCATTAAGAATCGCATATGGTCCCATCCCCGGGTAAAAGAGATTTAATTCTCTGACCAAAAATAAGGACCACGAGCACATCCCACTGACCTTGGCGTCATAGCGTTTGTCTCAGACATTGACCCAAAAAGTCGGAAACTCAAACACGTGTGCTCGACTCGCCCGCGCAAACGGACGAGGCTAAGAAGGAGTCCGTTGCGCCCTTCCATCCCCTCCCACCCCTCTCCGTCGGGAAACCTTTTTTAAGCTGAGGATTTCCGAGCTTATTGACGCACGTCAATTAAACTTACTGTCCAATGTGTTTACATGAGGACAACTGCTTGCGGTCAATTGAATCACTTCTGTTGAAGAACTTTCTATCTGATCAATCCACCACGTCATTTTGGACTGCGACGATTGCTCTACAAGCCTTTTCAATCATCATTTTTATCTTACTATTATTATTTTTATATTATATATTATGGCGAAGAGTAAATCAGGCAGGCCCAAGGCTATTGCTCAACGACGACGTACCGTTATTAGACGGCCCAGACGTGTAGCTTCGGCTAAAGGAAATAGAGCTCAGGCTTCTGGCTCTTTTGGAAGATTGTTCTCGACAGAGGTGCGGACTCTCGTTTCCTGTTTACCAGGCTCTAAGGCTCTTCTACCAGTAACGGACTTCCTTCTCAAGACTGTTGGCTTAACGTTGAATCATCCAGTAAATGGAGTATTCGCAAATGTACAGAATACTAGCATGGGTTCAAAGTTTACCCTAAATTACATCAACGCCATATCTGGCTCCAAAGCTGTAGTGTACAGAGGAAAAGGTCCATCTGAACAAGGAAACAGACTTATGGTTACATGTCCATACACTGAGGCGCGTTTAGTTGATATAACGCTGTCTGTTTCACCTATCAATGTGGTGAGATAAAGATCCGGTGATTGGTCACTCGCATTCTATCCATTTTGTAACCAAAATGAGTTTGATTTGTTCGCTGGTGATAGACAGATACCAGATAGACTTGGTATCGAGAGAGCGCCACTGGTTGCAACGGGTTCAGCTTCGGCTCCCCTATCTTTGAAATTCCGTCCCAGAGTTTCTGATGGATGGATTTTTAACTTCCATGCGCTAAACGTCGCTTTTGGCGGAGTCTGCATCCGGTACAACGACTTCAACCGCGCGGAATACGGCGAATTTAACGGAGAGAATTTCGCTCTTGATTTTGTTATCAAAGCCCGCTGTGAATTGCGATCAATAGGACCTGATTCGCAAGATCCCTACTCTTACAATGACAACATCACTGATGTGTTACGGGATAATGCTGTTGCTTATAATGATATCTTCACTCATGAGATAATGCACTCACCATCTGGTACAGTGTATAATGTCAAGGCACATGAAATCCAGTCAACTCCAAGTGGCTCAACGATCCGTGGAGAATTTGAAGTTGCGACACCATCACTTCGTTCAATGGAACTGTGAACGATTCATCGGGACTGGTCTATGCCATAGAACCACTAACTCTTAGTTAGATGGGAACGTCTAAAATGATACCAGAAACTACCTCTGGAGAATTCGGTTTGGCAACCAAACATTATCGAAGAACTTTATAAGAGAATTCAAAGATCAAGTTTATTGGAACGAATCCTAAGGAGGCGTCGAACGCGATTCGCGCCAACAATGCTTTCGATAAGTATTATCTGGTCGATTGCGAGCTGTTGGCTCTAATTTTTAATATGTAAAAAGAATATGTAAAAGAAATATGTAAGAGAAAAAAATATTGATTTTGAATATTAGATAAGTAATTTGCTAATAACGTTTCATTATAAATAGTTATAATAGTTATAAATATATAGTTTAAAAAAATTTTTTTTTCCAGTTATGGCGTAATCAGCTGAGGGAAATACAGCTGGGGGTAAAATGAAAATATTCATTCTACGTAATGAGGTATTTATATTATAATTTATTATACATGTTTCATATTAATATCTTTTCTTATTTTAGCCAATGCCTCTTGTGGAATTTATACACATGATATTAATCGAAGAAATGGAGTGGACTCGCTGGAATTGCAACGGGAACCGCAAATTGAACGAAAATCTCGCGGCTATTTGGTGCGGTCACGAAGATGTATACAATCTTCTTATCCTTTTTGGCGAGCAGCCGTACGAGGAGGAGGAAGATTGGAACTAATAAGTAAATATTTTTTTCCATGCTAAAAATCGTGATATAATTTATTTGTGCATGCATTCCCTCTCAAGTAGTATATACAGATCGATTTACATCGAGACACGTGTGGAGTCTTGTTTCAAGAGCTCTATTTTCGGTGGGGGAACTATGGGTCCGTCTACACCAGGCAGAGACAGAGTCCGATTCTGACTGCCGAGAAGAAAACGTATTTTTTAACGAAGAAAAAAAATGGAGAGAAACGGTGGTTTTCAAAACTGGGTAAGTAATTTGTTAATAGCATTTTATTATAGTTATAAGTACATAGTTTTATTAATTATTAATTATAAGTATATAGTTTTAAGAAAATATTTTTTTCCAGTTATGGCATAACCAGTTGAGAGAAATGCGGCTGGGCGGCGGAATGAGAATATTCATTCTGCATAATAAGGTATTTACTTAAAATTTATTATGATTGTAATTTATTATAATTGTAATTATAATTTTACATTTTTTCATATTATCTTTTCTGATTTCAGCTATTGCCTCCTGTAGAATTGATACACAGGAGGCAGTTGATTGACGAAATCAAGTGAGTCCGATGGATTCGACGGGGAACGACAGTCAAACGAGTAGAACCTCACGGCTATTTGGCGGCCACGAGGATATAATCTTCATATAAAATTCCACCAAAGGAAGCAGTGACAAACGCGCGATGAATTATTACGTGCCGTATGGTGAAACTTCATCACATGAAAATAAGAAGAAGAAATATAACGAGTAAGTACAGAGCTTTCTATTTATATATTTTTGTATTTTATTTTGTATATATTTTCTAAAACCTTTCTCTTTAGAAATCGATCTTTTGACGAAAGAAGAGCAGTCAATTGGACACAGCGCATACTCAGCAGACGATACGCATTGACAGCCACGGGATACAAGTATCTTGAAATTGCTATCAACGTGGGTTCACCGAGCTACGTGGAAATCGCCATAGGAAATTATTGCGGAAACGAGTTGATAATATCTCTCGAAACGTGGAAGGGACTCTACCAGCAACGATGGAACATTCAACATTTACTTCGAAACGATCATAGAGACGCCATTATAAGCGCTGGGTTGCTAACTATCCGCGCTTCCGCGATTAATGGTGCTAAACTCGTATGTCTCGAATCATCGAACGTACGTTTGACGATGATCGAATCGACGTTAATGTTCATGTTTACCCTGGATCCATGCATCGATATAACGTTTGAAACATTATCGAACATAATCGAAACGGTCGACACCAAGTTTACACAGTTTTCACATATCGCTTTTTCATTAACGGATATTAACGAGATATCGAACACGATCTGCGCCAGCGAGGATTTCGATAAGCATCGTCTCGTCGATTTGGAGCTGTTGGCTCTAATTTTTAGTATGTAAAAAGAATATGTAAAATAAAAAATATAAGTTTTTTCAATGCTAAAAATCTTGTGATTTATTTTGTGCATGCATTCCCTCTCGAGTAGTATCTACAGATCTGTTTACATCGAGACACTTGTGATAGAGTCATATTTCAAGAGCTCTATTTTTTGGGTGGGGAGAATTATGGGTCTGTCTATGCCAGACAGAGACAGTTCGATTGCAGTCGCTGAGAAGTCGACAGTCGCTGTGAAGAATCTACGTATTTTAAAAAAGACAAAAAATGCAGAGAAACGGAGCTCTTATTGTTTTGGTAAGTAATTTGCAAATAGCATTTTACATATATATTTCATTTATTATACATATATATATTTCATTTATTACATGTTTTTACGAAATGCTAAAGATATTTGCGCTATAATAATAATAAATGTAAACATATTATGGTGGAGTTGGTCGATTGGAAAGACTACAACAGGTTTATATGATTGAACGTACGGGCATGATGAATCGTCCAATAATCTTGAATCATCTGGTAATTAATTATCCTGCAAGAGGGTAAGTAAATAATTGTATACATTTTAAAAAAGATACATATATGTGTGTGTATAAAAAAAAAAACGTTTTTCCAGAGAATTTGGGTGCATAATCAGCCCATCCGGGAAGAGAGACTATATAATGTCGTTAGAGTCCAGTTCATCGAACCGGAGATATATATTTTTTAAATAACACATAAATATAGTTGTAAAAATAATTTTAATAAAATTTATTTTTTATTTCAGGACATCGATATGAAACTCGTACGAATCCGAGGATTTACCAACAATCGTCAAAGCAAGTGGAAACGTGACAATCGACAGGGTAATCGTTGGGTCAACGACGTTTTCGAGGAAGATACAACGGAAGATTTTTTCAATCTTCGAAAACTATTTGATTGCGAGGAAGAATTCGTGAATGTGAGGGAGTAGGAGGAAAGGATCGAACGATTCTGGCAGCGATAGGAGGAGGCGGCGGAATGAGAGCGCAGGTGGCTTGAGCGGGAACAGGAGGAGGAGTGGAGATGTGGGTGGATTGAACGAGAGCGGGAGCAGGAGGAGGAGATGGATTGGCAACAGGAAGAACATTTATAATTATCCATTATATTTTAACTATCAATTATAACTATCATATTTTTACAATCAATTATAACTTCAATTATTTTTTATATTGTACTTTCTTTGTATTTTTATATAAATTTTTTATATTATATTAATTTTTTATTATATCATTTTCTGTATATTATTTTCTCTGTTCTTTCCCAAGAACGGTTAGAGGATCGCGAGCGAGGATGGAAGCGCGAACGTGAGATTTATTCACATTATAAAAAAGAAAAAAATGGAAGATGGTGCATTATGATCTTATTATCGTGTTTTAAATCCAACAGATGGAGATCTCAATGCTGCCCATTTTTCTAATCTCGCTGTAGCATCTATAGAATATTTGAAAAAATTTGGCAGTCAAATTTTCTAATTTATGATAACACCAACTGTAAAATTCAAACATTTAGCCAAGTTCCTATGGCGAGTGCTCGAGAATTACATTTGGATGTATATATATAATATATATATAAGTTAATTGGAACAGAAAGTGTTCAAAAAAGAGCACAACAGAGTTCCTAAAATCTAATTGAACAATTGAAGCAATTCTTTGCTCAAAAATTTTAAAAGAAAGAGGAAATAAATACATATTAACTTTACAAGATCAATTAACTAAATTTTGTACGGGAATACCTTTGATGGATCAAACTTCCGACATAATCGCCGAAATTTTCGTGGACAGATTTATATGCGTATTTGGAGCACCTAAAGCGATATTAACAGATTAAGGAAGAAATTTTAATAGCGACCTAATAAAAAGAGTTGCAAAAATATTTAGTATACGCAAATTTCGCACAACCGCCTTTCATCCACAATCAAACGGATCATTAGAAAGATCGCATCACGCGTTGGGAGAATGTTCGAAACAATATGCAAATGAGCAGAAACAGTAGGATAGACCTTGCCAGGTTCAATTATAATACCTGCCCGTCAATAATTCGTTCCATGGCCCCTCTCGCGGGACAAGGGGAACGAAGAAATCTACTCATGGCGCCATCGGCCGGCTAGTTCTAAGTTATCGATTTAGTTATCGATCGCCGTTGTTACGTACTATTATACGCTGGGTAAATCAAGAATAAAACGCGCGCGATTCATTAAAGTTCAAAAATTATGTTGAAATATTAAATTGTTTCGGAGATGTTCTTTATACTGCATCGAGCGGCAAGACATCGCGGCACAAGAATACAAGAAATACATGTAACAGTTTCTTGAATAATAGTTTAATAAAATTAATAGTTGAGCGAATGATCCATCGTTAAATAATTTGTGGCTCTGAAAAGAGCCGTTTTAATCAAGGGTTCTGAAAAGAGCCGTTTAATAGTCGATCCAATACTTATTTCGTGCAATTTTATCCACATGGCTACCTTTATTTCATTCTATGACATAAAGAACAAATGAACATCAACATGACGACAGTCGCCAAGATGTTCAATTATTTTTTCTGTTTATCTTTTCTCATTGCGTCGTCTTCTCTCATAGCGTGCAATTATGGCTAACAATCTTAGTGAAATTTCTTGTGGCTGCATCATAGGTTTATGGGAAGGTGGTTTTAGCAATCATGAGTTTGCACGTCGCCTTAATTGTAACGAAAGGACAGTGCGGAAATGGATCAATCGATGGCAAGAGGACGGAGGAGACGGACTGAAAGACAGACGAAAGGACAACCACAGACCGCGACTGACAACTCCCGAGCAAAATGCAGCGTTAGTTGCACAGGTAGATGAAGATCCTTTTCTTCCGGTCTCGCACTCTGTAAATCTATTAGATTTACAGATTTCTGAGAGTACAGCGTATAGGCGTTTACACAAAGCGAACGTGCATTGTCATTATCCTACACGTAAGATTCCTTTAACGGATCGTCATCGCGATGATCGTATCGCTTTTGCGCTGGAACAACTCAATACTGCGTCACTAGAAGATTGGGATCGAACTATCTGGACTGACGAAAAAGTATTTTGTTCGGCAGATGATCGACGTCATCACATTTGAAGACCAGACGGCCATCGACTTGATCCAAAATATGTGCTTCCTAGCGGGCAAAGTGGACGCATTACTTCTGCTATGTGGGGGTGGATCAGTGCTTATTGTCCGCGAGAATTAGTTAAAGTGTCGTCGCATATGGACGCCTTCGAATATATAAATATTTTGGAGAACGTTTTGCTTCTCAGCGTTCGCAGAGTCTATAACGAAGACGATATGCCGACATTTCGACTAGTGCAGGATAATAGTGCTGTTCATACTGCTCATGTAGTACAAGAATGGTTTACTCAACATCCAGAAATTGAAGTTCTTAATTGACCAGCTAAGTCTCCGGATCTCAATTTGATAGAAAATGTTTGAGGAGCAATTGAGAATTCGTGGGACTCTGGTCATGAAAGAACTAAACAACAACTGGTTGCGCACGCTAAAACCGTTTGGGAAAACCTCCGACGAAAACCTGAATTTTTCCACAACCTAAGAGAGTCGGTTGAAAAAAGGTTGCAGCAAGTAATTGCACGAAATGGGTTTTGGATCGACTATTAAACGGTTCTTTTCAGAACCATTGATTAAAACGGCTCTTTTCAGAGCCACAAATTATTTAACGATGGATTATTCGCTCAACTATTAATTTTATTAAACTATTATTCAAGAAACTGTTACATGTATTTCTTGTATTCTTGTGCCGCGATGTCTTGCCGCTCGATGCAGTATAAAGAACATCTCCGAACAATCTCCGAAACAATTTAATATTTCAACGTAATTTTTGAACTTTAATGAATCGCGCGCGTCTTATCCTCGATTTACTCGGGGTACAATAGTACGTAACAATGGCGATCGATAACTAAATCGATAACTTAGAATCAGCCGGCCGATGGCGCCATGAGTAGATTTCTCTGTTCCCCTTGCCCCGCGAGAGGGGCCACGGAACGAATTATTGACGGGCAGTGTACATGAAGCGACGAAACATTTGAATTAATTTTCGAAAAAATAGTGAGGATTCCATTAAGTAAACCTCTAGCCCCGGAAGAAAAATTAGCCAATTATCATAAATATTTAAGAAATCTTGTCACGCAACTCCACTCTCTCCAGACAAATAGAGATAATGTTGTCGAAGCTAAGCACAAATTAAAGAAATACTACGATAAAAAGATTAATTTTCAAACTTTTAAATCTGGAGACCATGTATTTTTATTGAAAGGACCTAAACCACGTAAATTTGGTGATCAATATATCGGTCCATACGAAATCTTAGAAATATTGAATAGAAATAACGTAAAAATTAGAATAAAGGAAAATAGTCGAGTCGTACATCCTAACCGATTACGAATTTCTCACGTCAAACCAATCCTCAGCAATTAAAATATATCTTGGGACCATCTAACTTTTAGATGGATCTCTGGCATTATGGGATAATCGCTATATTACTATTGACCATACGGCCACGACAACCTCATGGAATAATAGGATACGATTGTAGAGCCCCATCTGCGACTCTAACTACATTATTACTAATAAATGTCGAAGAATGCGACGTCCCTCTATCACAAATAAACAGTAGACTAATTTTTCTACAGTTACTCCAACTCGATGAATTTAAATCTCTGAAAGTAATACAGTGCAAAATTGAAATTGATCATATAATAAAAAAATTTCTCATACAATGGATGTGCATAATGGCAAATATGCATACATAAACGAATATCAAGAGAAACATGTCGACGACAGCACACTTATGGAAATTATGAAATATCAAGAACTGTTATAACTGGATTAAAATCCAATTAAACTGCTTCTCGCTCAATAATTTTAGACATGTCATGTGGATAATAACAGCAGATGCTTTGCAGAAGCATATTTCGATCCATATGGAACTTGGGGAAACGTCATCGTGTTGGAAAGAAGTGGCATTTTCTCGTATTATCAGGAGCTGTTTATAGCATTTTTAGCGTTTGTACTATTTTTACCTCAATTGGGACACATTTCAATACATAGATTACTTCGTTTGCTAGGAGAGTCATATATCCGGGCCCTTTCATGAAGTAGTAAGCAAAAATATCAGGCGATCATACCGCAATTGATAAAGCGTTTGCATGAGCCGAGACTCGAAATTGTTGCATCAATATATTTCTACATAATCTGTTAATCTGGTGTTAATCTAGCGAACGTGCTTTTCTACATATATAAATTTTGAATTCACGTATGTAAAGAGGTCGAAGCTAAAGGTGCGACCATGGTTTTGAAAAACGTTGAGCTCGGGGTGTTCTTCGAAAATTACAAGCTTCGGATGTTCAGTTCGAATTAGTCTGTATCCACACGTCATATATTCGCCTGTTTTGATTAAAGTAAAGACTGTGTCCTGGGAAGTTAATGAGTAAGTTAGTTGCGGTGGGACCCGCGTATAGTCGATTACTCCACTCCGGACTCCATTTAACCATCTATTTATACCTTTAAACTAAAAGAATAAAAGAGTAAAAAAAAGAAAAACTATCCTCCAACCTTACTAAAACCGGCGATCATTTTCTAACAAACTATGAACATGTGGTCTGAAGAAATACTACTGCTGCAATTGTTTTTAGAACATGGAGATTGAATGCATCAACACTAAACTTTCGTCCCGCGGCCCACTAAAAGTACGAGTATTCAAAGTAGAAAATCCGACATTTTTCTGGGTCCAGCTTGAGAACAGCTGTGAAGATCTCGACGAACTTGTCAACGATATGACTCGTCGAATGAATCGAAAAAGCCACCTCCTACGCCACCGCTCTGACCACGTTAAACTAAGCGAATTGGTCACGATTCGCGAAGGAAGAAGATAGCAACAAGGAATCATCAAGCAAGTCGGAAGAAACGACATAGTTACTGTTACGTCTAGTAGACTCCACGATTTCTCACATTGGACAAAGAGGGGGAAACTAACTTTACCCTTTAAGATCAAAGGGAGGCGACTGATAATGAGCGATCCACACGTGCATCAACTCAGCTTTCAAAAAATAATAAAAGTAATAAAAAAGGAAATAAAGAACTAAAAGCAACTGAAGGGACGACGTGTGTCGTTGACAGACGCCGGTCCTCCGTAAATGAATATTGACGTACTTTATCGGCGATTCCTCCGAAAACCGAGTGAGTTACAGACGCCGACGCATGAAATTTACGAGTTCACTCGAGAATCATTGCTCTAATAGCGCCAACCTGTCGTGAGAAAACCACTTGAACCGCGGAGGAATCGTCCCACAATTAATTTAAATTTTTAAGGGAAATGCAGCTTAGTTAATCCATAAAACATTTACGACCAAACTGCCTATGGGAAACTCTGAACCAAATTATATAGCCGATTCTTCAATTAATATTAGGGAAGCCGAAAAAACACTCGACGAATCAAAAGTCCAAATTCGTCACTTAAACAGCCACTCTTTAATTTTTCTGTATAAAAACTCGCGATCTCGAGGGTTGACATCAGTTTAAAACACCAATTCAACGGGCAGTTCAAACGCGAGTTCAATGAGCAATTCATTATACTCGATACTCGCGAGTTTAATAGTTCGATAAATATTGGCAGTGCTAGTTAGTGCGTAGCAGCCCGTCCGCGTTGAGAGCCGAGTCGATAATCTGATAATTTTGCTATAGTTACTTCGAGTTGCAAAGTCGAGATAAAGAGATTAATATCATATTGTGGAATGCATTCTCATGTATCTATGGTACAGAACGGATTTGCAACTTTTATTCGTGACATTGATGAAAGTACATGTCGATCTATCATAAAAACCAAATCTTACCATTTGACTGATAATGTTATTATTGACAACCTAAGGATTAATAAAACTATTTACAAACCAATAACATTAGGAGGAAAACTTAATATTGATGGAAAATGTGAAGGAACATCATATGCGGACTTTTATGGCTCTTGGGAAAATGTAATTGTACAATTGCGCCCCAGAGCTCCAAGGGCTTAGCGAAGCACAACTTCAGCCAATAAGTACCAACCCAATACATATCAGCATCAGTAAGTTCAAATCAAACAATTTTTATTCTTTCCGGAAAACAGTATTCGCGTACGGGTCACAGACGCAGAACCAAAATCTTCAATCGTTCTTTTAGTGGCGAATTGCGAGATCGACGAGGAGCGCGATCGTGAGTTAAATCAAATCTTAGACGAGATAGAAGCCGTCTGGAACGCAGGTCTATTCGCTCTCGTAGGCGACTTCCCTCCTCTTCCTCCATATAATCCTCTCGGATACCATATTCTCCCCGACACCCCTCCTCCGACTCCTCCATCATCCTCCATCCTCCATCCCCAATTACTACGCCCGCGACAAATGGGCCCCTTCTTACTCCCCTTCTCTTCCTTCCGACGAAAAAGAGAGCGAAGAGAACCGCGAACCACCGCCGGATCAATCTGACGAAGCGGAAGAGCCCCGACAGGAAGACAGCGCGGACCCGATCAATGACCCTGAATCACGAAACGACAGCTAGGTCCCCCACCCATTCACATACCTAAACACGCTTTGATATTTTTAATTTATTAAAATGGCACATAACAGTATTATTCGCATTATATTAATAATAAAAGGTTAATTAATTAATAATTAATATCAAAAATAAAAGGTAATGATAGATTACCTTTTATTTAACTGTGCGTGTTTTAGTCTAACAAGGGGCGTCCATGACGTGATACCAATCGATTTCAATAAAACTTATTGTATCGATAGGTATTCACGTCAAACATTATAGGGTAAAAGGATAGGACGCGCTTCTCAAGAATTCGCGAGAAAATCGAGATTGAAAAATCTCAATTCATATATGTATAAGCTAGCGCAATAGATCATTTTATCGAAGCGTTCGTAGCGCTGCGGCAGCGCGCCAGACTCGTAACTTCTTGAGGTTAAGTTGGTTGTGGGTTTAAATTTCGACGAATAAAATTCTTTTTTCAATTTTTTTTAAACACAACTTTTTTAAATAATAAATAATTACACAAAATATATATGTATTACGTATTTTATTTATTGTATATTGTACAAAAAATTTATTTTTCTTTCCCTAGAAAATTTGTTTGTCGAATAATTATATGGTATAAATAAAAATATAAATTATTGATTATATGTTTGAACAATAATAACAGCAAAGTCAGGGCTACACAAATAAATATGAAACAAATAAATGTAAAATATGTTTTATCGGAATGTCCTCTTCCTTTCTTATTCTTTGTGCTTGCTTATTATCTCTTTCTTGAAACGAGGTAGGGAGGGATCTTTTGCAAATAAAGAAAACCCTCTAGATAAAGAACAAAGAATAAAGAAGGGAAGGGGAAATTCCATTAGAAGTAACGCAAAAGATCTCGTCCATTTAGCGAGTAAAGACGGTAGAGACACGTGCAGTGCGATATAAATTATAAAAAATGGAATGTGAACCTAGTTCTTCGCAACCATCAGAAGATGATATTAATTCACTTCATAGTGAAGAAGCAAAATTACGATTGAAGGATGCAATTGTACATATGGAAAAATTGTTCCCTGAAAATGATCTCATTACACGAGAATCGTTTGACTCAGTTTCTAATGAGGTCAGACAAATTCTATACAAGAATAAATAAATAAAATGTCATTTATTTGTATAGCCCTGACTTTGCTGTTATTATTGTTCAGACACATAATCAATAATTTATATTTTTATTTATACTATACAGTTATTTGACAAACAAATTTTCTAGGGAAAGAAAAATAAATTTTTTATACAACATACAATAAATAAAATACGTAATACATATATATTTTGTGTAATTATTTATTTTTAAAAATTGTATTTAAAAAAAATTGAAAAAAAATTTTTTTCGTCGAGATTTGAACCTGCAACTAACTTAACCTCAAAAAGTTACGAGTCTGGCGCGCTGTAGCAGCGCTACGGACGCTTCGATAAAATGATCTATTGCACTAGTTTATATATGAATTGAGATTTTTCAATCTCGATTTTCTCGCGAATTCTTGAGAAGCGCGTTCTATCTTTTTACCCTATAATGTTTGACGTGAATATGTACCTATCGATACAATGAGTTTCATTGAAATCGATTGGTAACGATCGATCACGTCGTTGTAAGACTCGTTGTTGGATTCTCCTTGTAAGTTCGTAGCAAGTCATTGTTCGGCTAACCAACAAGTAAAATCAAAGATGTATGCAACAAAATAAGTCTTTAAGAAAAGGGGTAATGCAGATATTCATATATACATATACGTCTATAATAAAATATTACATTAGGAGTTATAAGAATTAATTAATACTCGTATAGAAGTAATGATTAATTAATTAGGATTAAAACACTATAATTTAATAATGTAGACCGTTATTTGATTACACAGCCCCATAAAAAAAGTGGTCTGTCTGACGGACCAGACCAGTATATCCTTATGTATTTTAACCCGCTGAATCCGAACCCGAAGTCAGAATTGTCGTAGAGACTTTTTTTCACCCCTACAACCTAATCAACCTAATCTTAAAAAAGATTAGGTTGTAGAGATGAAAAAAAGGCTCTACGATAATTTTGACTCGAATTCGGATTCAGTGGGTCAAAATACATAAGAATATACTGGTCTGGTCCGTCGGACAGACCACTTTTTTTTTGCGGGGCTGTGTTATTATACATTTTTAAATGTTAACCAATTGTTTATCCTTCATGAATAAATAATGTATTTAGTTAAATTTTAATGTAAATATCGATCTTTATTTGCACTCTGACTTTACCCTTTCCTTCTCCTAAGAGTCGCACATGGTCCTATTCCTAGGTGAAAGAAATTAAATTCTCTGACCCGAAACAAGGACCCCGAGCACATTCTTCCGATCTTGGCGTCATAGCATCTGTCTCAGACATTAACCCAAATTCGGAATTCCAAACACGTGTTTGATTGGCCCACGCAAACTGGGCTACGAAGGAGTCTGTTGCGTCCTTCCATCCCCTCCCTCCCCTCTCCCTTGGGAAGCCATTTCTTCGCTTCTCGTTTCTTCCAAAAATCTCCGGGGTCTGGACGTAACAGTGCTATCGAAAATTTAAAAAAATTTTTATCGTCCTTGTTTTATGCTTTAAGAAATTTTAAGAAACAATGTTCTTTAAAGCACAAACAAGGAAATAAAGATATTGTTAAAAATTTCTAATAACGCATTAAAGTTTAATCTTTAAGCTTTAAAATGTTTTTTAATTATTTATTTATGATTGTTACGTTCTGAGACTCCACGATTTCTTCCATTCGCGAAGAACAACATAATAACGATAATTATATAGAAATTAACGCGGAAAACACTGGATGTAGCTAGTAAAATAATCGGCGGTCTCAGATATTCTTTCTTTAAGTACTAATTAGGTCATCTAAAACTCACTTCTATACGCCGCCGATCTTACGAACTGAGGCACGTATTATTGCTTTCGGATATAAACACTGCAATAAATATGTCATCGTATGTCATAACAATTCGGCGAAGAAATGAGTATCTAACGATCCTAAGAGATGATTGCGAACCGTATGCAACCTCTCACCCAAGATAAACTTATTATCCAATAGAGGACCGAGAAAACGGTAACATGCTCTTATTAAGAGATCTTAATAATCAAATGTTGATATTATATTGCCAATCAAAGAGGGCCACTCGGAGATTTGGGAAGGGGGATTTATCTTCCCAAATCTCGTATAAAATCCACGATTCAGCGGAACAGTTTTGCAGTTCGCAGTTTGTAGTTCTCGGTTCGATTTAGTCAGTTAGCTGTTAGCACATCTATACACATCATCCTCCACATCTCCAATCCACCCGAGAGAGAGAGAGAGAGAGAGAGAGAGAGAGAGAGAGAGAGAGAGAGAGAGAGAGAGACGCCTGAGCCACTTCAAACTCTCAGAGACCGCTGTCATCGAAAGTGAGTCAATTCGTTTAAAATATATTTTTTCTCCCTACTTGGAATTCGTTGGTAGATCGCGGAGTCGCATTTAGAAATGTAACATTCTAGTGGCATTCGAAGGAATACTGCCCGCTCACCAAGGGAATGATCCCGACCGAGATCTGAACGAAATTCTGGACGAACTAAAAGAGTTCATCGAGCTAAACGACAGAGAGTTCGTGAGGCTCTTCAATTTGAGATTTCCCCCGGATTCTCTCCCCTATCAAATATTTCCTGATACTCCTCCACCGACACCTCCATCCCCTCACCCGCTTCCGGACGACGAATGGGTATCTGCACATTCCCCAAGTCCCTCTTCGGAGGAGGAAGAAACTCCGAGCCGGAACCAACGGACTCCGAGTCGGAACCTCCTGAAAGCCTCGCTGGCGATCAGGAACGTCCTGCCAAAGCTGAGCCTCAGCTAGAAGACAAGGAGCTCGAAGACGAACCGCCCGCCAAGCAGAGAGCCACATAAACGCGTCTATTAATACTCTCTCGGTTTTAAGTCCATCCACATTCCCGTCTCTACATCCCCACACACACACACACACACACACACACACAAACACACACACTCTTATATAACAAATTAATCAAGCTGCTAGATTTTTATACGAAACCCCGATACAGTACCATTATGTATACATACACAGCTTTAGTTAATACCAAATAGAATTATAAGTCTATTCGTAACTTTGATTTTTAACTTTAATCTGTAACTTAGTTTTATAATTCAATTTGCTTATTATGAATAAACTAGTATGTAAAATTTAATCAATCTCTAACTAACTGTTACGTCCGTAGATTCCATTTTTCTTCCATTCGTGAAACATAAACAAAAATATCAAATAAGTCACCGAGCGCGTCTAAGATAAGAAATAAATAAAACTTATTTGAAAATCATTATTTTGTTAGTGTTAGTGGAATAATTATTAGAATTAAAAAGATATCATTTAATTCATAAGTTTAATTGTAATATAAACTTTAATTATTACATTTAAAGTTATAATTAACAGCTTATTAAAATTAGAATATAAAATACTTATAGATTTATATATATATTAATTATAGACTTTAATTATTATTATTAAAATTTTAATTAGTTGTTTATTATAATTAAATATCATTATTATATTAAGAGAAAATGAGTGAAAGGAATTAGAAAAGGAGGTAAATCAAAAAAATATTTAAGAGAAAGTGGCTTTTTTGCTGAATCATCTTCTTCATCAGAATCAACAAGAATGGAAGGTGAATCAAATAATATAGAACCTAGTAGGCGGAGCTTATGATCAACTTTCTAGAAGGGTTGTTAATTTAACTTCTCAGCAATTAAGAGAAGCAGATGCAATTTATGAGCGCTCTAAAAACTTAATTGATTATAAAATTAATGATAATATTGTTAAACTAGTTTATAATAAATTAATTATAAATGAAGAAGATAGAAGTACAGAATTTTGATAATTGCGAATGAGTGACTCCGAGATAAGAGACAAATAACCCGTTCGTCTATCCCGCTCCTTACCTTAAGTGTAACCTGATTAATTCAAATCCACGGGTCCGGACATAACAGGCGTAGCTTTTTGGGGGCTCGTCCGGGATGAAAAGGTGCTATCTTTGAGGGAAGGACATTATATAAATTTACAAAATGGATGAACTTGATCTAGATGTTTTCGGAGTATTACGGGGGCTATCACCATCTGAAGCAACACATTGTGATGTTCCTTTAAAGTTTAATAACCAAAGAGCAGCAGTACTTAAACTTTCCCAAGGACAAAAAGTGGCTCCGAACAATCACTATAGAAGAGAACTCAATGCAATTGAGTTAATAAGTGGAACAAAGCAGTACGCTTACTATGATTTAAGCAAAATTAAACGGATACTCTTAAATTTCATAGCCATATCGACTACATCATTAGTTAAAGCTGAATGGAAACAATTTAGAGTGGCAGATAAATTATGGGAATATAATATTGAATCCCTCAAATTAACATCTGCTGTTCCATTACTAGATTCCCAGTTATATCTTACTCCCAAAGAAAAATAACATATATTTCACAATTATAAAATTAAAGCTTTTTGGGAAGAGGGAATTAAGTTCTGGAAGTAGATCTTTTAAACCCATTAATTGGTGGAAACGAAATGAAAATGATGTCACAATTTATGATCAGGGATCAGTACATATATGTATCACTAAGAATCTATGTGTCATTAAAACCAATCAATTCAATTTATTAGCTTCTCGCGATTATATCCTAATTATAAGTGATTTAGCATCTCAAAGATATCTATTGAGAGTAGTAAGTATTCATGAACGATTTAAAGCTGCTCCCTCGTTTCTTTCATTGGATGACCTGAATGTCTTGTTAAATAATGGAGATAAAGTTCTAGAGAAAATAGGAAATCCGGGATATGAATATATCCATACATTAGAACCAACATGTGTATCAAGATTGATTGGAGATATAAAGTTGGGATCTTCCAACAGAGACTCCTTTTATATAACAATTTATCGAGAAAACACAAAATTAGCTATTACTTTTACCATCCTTGATTTACATCTTGATCGAAATCAATTTATCAATAAATTTGAACAAAATCCTGAGATGATATCTCAAATATTTGGATTGTATAAGATTTGGGGTCATCCGACTTTAGAACCTCTAGAAGGTACTTTTGCTTTAGAGTGTCTAGCAACTCAAGTACGTGGATTATATGAACCGTCTATGTCTTCATAACTGTCTCAATAACTGTCAAATTTAAGGAAAAATTCATAATGAGATATCTTAGAAAAGAAAATAAATGGCCTGAACTAGACATTTCAGAATTAAATCCAGTGGATCCAATTCGATTGGCTTATCAATACAATGCTACTTATCCAAAACATCACAAATCATATAATCGAGACAATCTTCTACTTGTTAATTTTAAACCATTATTTCCAGTGGATCCAAAATTTGATTTGATCGAAATGATTGCAGATTAAGCTATGTCTTTATTTACACCTGATTTAATTCACCATCTCGTGAGTTTTAGTAAAACATTCACAGCAAAATAAAGAAATTGGCACCGCTTTAGAAAGATTCGTACTTGTTCAATGGTTGGGATCATCATTACACGATCCAAAGGAATTTCTTCTCTACATTGACAAAATAGGATTTACAAGTTTAGAAAAATCAGTTGGGGTTCGAGAGAAGGAAAGAGAAGGAAAAGTTAAAGCAAAATTATTTGGTTTGATGACATTGATAAAAAGGATGTACATAGTGTTAACTGAGGCTTTATTAGCAGAACATTTATTACCATACTTTCCAGAGATAATCATCGTGAATGATGAATTAGCACTAGATAAAAAACGTATAATGTTCACTAATCCGTCAACTAAAAATGCTTTATTTACAAGTCTTGATTTTTCTAAATGGAATTCAAACATGTGTGAATTGGAAATACATGAAGTCTTCAAATTCTTTAATCAAATGTTTGGATTTCAACATTGTTTTACTAGAACTCACGAGATGTTCAAGGATTCCTTTATTTATCTATTAAATGGATCTTATTCACCCACAATAAGATAAAATACATTTGTTCCAGATTTAGGTTCCTGGTATGGACATTTAGGAGGGATTGAAGGACTACGACAAAAAGGTTGGACTATTTGGACTGTGATTTTAATATTATATGCAGCAGAAGATTTACCAATAAATTTACGTCTCATGGAACAGGATGATAATTAAATTTTAAGAGAGATATTTCCAAAAGAAGTGACAACAGATCGACAATTAGACATTCATTAAAAATTCATGGCTAAGTTGAATACAAACTTGAAATTAATAGGACCTCCCTTGAAATTGGAAGAGACCTGGAGATTTCTTTATCTATGGGAAATACTTACTCTATCAAGGCACATCATTACTTATGTTTGGAAAGAAAATTTGTAGGATGTTTAGATTAGCCAATGAGGATTATTCGACATTGGAATCAACTATCTCATCTCTGACTGCAAACTTATCTGCAGCCACTCGATCAAGTTTTGAACCTGGTTTTTTATTATATTTATATTACTGTGAAATTATAAGAGCTATTCAACTTCATTTGAGATCAACATATTTGCAACCCAAGGAACCACATAAAGTTATGGGTGAATCTAGCATTTTGAGAATCCCTCATGAATCAAAATCTTTTACATTACATGTTCCATCCTTATTATCTAGAAATATATTACAATCCGATTCATTTACCCATTTGGCATTATTACCCAGATGTTTAGGGGGTTTACCTATTACCAATATTTTTAATTTAATTATTAGAGGATTTCCTGATGAAGAATCTCCTTTGCGATAAATACTTTGAAATTAATTTATCAGGTTGCCTCTCCTGATGACAAGGTCCAAATTGTTCACATTAAGTCACGTTAAGTCTTCCTATTAATCCAAAGATTAATTATACATTATTATTTGAACATCCTACTTCATTAAATCTATTAATCCCTCCTGCCCCTAGTGAAGCCAGACGTAATGCTATTATTCAATATTTGAAAACGTCAAAGAGAGTCAAGAATCCATTTTTAAAAACTTTTCTTGATCTAATAAAATCTTCTCATGAACAAACATTACTCAATTATTTAACCACTGCAAGACCTTTTTATCCAAGAGTTTTTTTTTATTTTTATTTTAATCCAAGAGTTTTGTCAACTATTTCAAGTTCAACTGTTGAGTCAAGGGCTCGACACATTGCCAATAAATTACAAAAGACTAAAACAATTTCAGCTTTAGCTCGGATTGAAGGAGATGAAGATCTTTGCACAATTATAGCTCGAAGTGAGTTAAATCACTTGACAAGTATCCTTAGATTAACTAAAGGTCTTGGAAAAGGAGATATTACATGGTATCCTGAAAAATGTTCCAGACAACATGCTGATAATTTAAGATTATTGGGATGGGGAAAGAAAATAGAAGGTGTTGATTGTGCTCCTCCACAAGAAGTGTTATATGTAGAAAATAATCCAATAACTGCCAAGTATAATATCAATTATGAATTAGACAAGGGCTATATAGCAATAAGATTTTCTCCAACCGCTATTTTATCTAAAAATCTTGCGTCTTTAAAAATAGGATCTTTCAATCCTTACAGAGGTTCCATGATAAGATAAAAACTACCGGATATGGAGAAAAATTGGCAGTTCAAGCTGATCCATTGCTGCAGAACGTTCTTAAAGCATTTGGATTGATAGGATAGGGGGTCCCATCTCAATGCAATTTGTCTGAATTAATCAAGAAGTTACTAGTAGCACGAACAGAAATTAATCCTTTTATGTTAATCCCTGATAAAGCACAATTAACAGGATCAGTATATCATCGGTTACAAGATCCATGAACGGGTCATGGGGTTTCTGTTTGTATTTTGCCAAATTATAGTACATTCTTTTGTTTCGACATCTTTCCATTGACAGAGTACAGTGTTGTGCCTCTCGACGCAACAAGGAATTTTTGGGATTCGTTTCGCCTTAAGAGTTAGAATTCAAGGAATGCAGATAGGAAATCTTTCAGGTTTCAGCAATCAACACGTTAGCTAGATATCACTTACACTTATATTTCGAAGGTTCGTTACAATTCTTCTTACAGAACTCGTCCGCGTTCGACGATAATTTCCGTGTCGCGATTGACACAGTAATAATTTTGACTTTGATATTCGTTATAATTTCATTCTTAGATTCTCCCGATATGAGTCTGTTATTAGTTCGTTAATGATTCTCCCGATATGAATCTGTTATTAGTTCGTTCATGATTCTCTCGATATGAATCTGTTATTAGTTTGTTCATGATTCCCCCGATTCTCCCCCGAGTGGCGATTAGGCGGGCGCTTTTATAGTGCCATTTGTCAGGAATTTAGGTGAGGTGATACTTCTTAATAGAACCATATTTGGTTAATGCTGTGTCAGTCGTGCATCGTCTCACGGATTAATTTCTATATCTCAGCAATCTTGCATTTCCGCTCGCCCATGGCATGATCGTTGCTATGCAGTCGAAAATGCAAGCACTGTGGTAGCTTCTGAGCTACAACATCCCTCCCCCGTTGGAAAGAAAAACGAAGGTACAGAGTTTTTCTACTTTATGCATATATAAAATTCCCATTTTAGAAACGTGTACTATTGCTACGACTAAGGATAGATCTAGATAATTGAAATTCATCTTCCGCGTTTACATTTAATGTTACACGTTTCACTGGGCTTGCTTCGTTTTTTCTTCCAAATTATTATTCCAACTATTATTATAGCTATTATTATTAACAATGTGGTCCCGCTTGTTGCCATTGGGTAAATAAAGTGTGGCGATTGAAAATTAGAACTTTGATTTTTGTCTAAATCCTCCTTTATTTCGTCTAGTTGTTTGTTTCATTCTTTCATTTTTGAAAGATTTTGATTAATTTCTTTTAATTTTATTTCTCGTATTTCGTTTGTATTATTCTTGTAACTTATATTATCTTGTAGTAATGAGATATTATACTGAGGCAAATATGACTCTATTTTTGCTTCATACGTTCTCTTTTGCGATTTTATTACAGTATTTTCTGTTACGAGTTTGCAGTTATTTTTTAATTTAATTCTGCCAGTTTTTTCAATCGCTTCCTTTATTTCTCCGTGGTTGTTACAATGTATAGTAATTATTTGCTTATTTGCTGCCGAATATAACCGAATTGCTTAATGCTATCCAAATGCTATGATTTGACGTAATATTTTTAATCTTACAATCTTTATAATAATCCTTAATTTCTAAGTAAGTTTTTATTTTACAAATAGAATTTGTATCCCCGCGATATATTGGATAGTTTCGTGTACACAAGTATTCGCTGTTGATTTCTATACATTTTCGCAAATCGTTATTATTAAGTATTATATATGTATGTCGTTCCGTATCGATAGCTATGAGGGGATTAACGACATCTATAAGGGTAAAAATGTTATCGTGATTTGGAGTGGGTAATGGAATTACTTTTATTATTTCATATTTGGGTAGTGAGGTTAAAGGAAATCGTAGAATGGTATAAATATTTTTAGTATCGCAATACGCGCTTATGGTCGCGGATTTTTCTATTGTTGGCCATTCTTCCTTTTTTACTCTAAATGGAAAGTAAAGTCCCTCTGGTAATTGAAAATTCGCATCTTTAAGGTCTTCTTTATCTGATCAATAGGCGTTAATCGAGGATGCATAATTCCTTTTTTTACTGTAGTTAGATATTCTAATATATCTTCGGTATCGCGTATTAAATCTGCTAATATCGCATTGATTATTATAAAGTTTTCGTGTATGTTATTTTGTCGTTCGCTTTCTAACAATTATGTTCTTAGAATTTTTGTCGTATTTGCGAGGAGGTATTCGTTATTTTGTATCGTTTTTTCTGTCTCGTCAATGTGAGCTATAGTTGCGTGCATTACTTTAATTTGATTTTTTATTGAATGTTGCGTTACTTGTTGTGCGTCATGTAGCATCGTCAACTGTTCGTTTATTAGTTTTTCGTCACTAGCTTCCATAGTTCCAAATAATGATTTGGCAACTGAGCTTATTCCGTCAATTATTCCTCTTTTCTGTCTTGTTGGTTGTTTATATATAGAAATTATTCTTTTTATTAGACGGTTCGTCCTCTGATATTCTTTTTCTACAATAGCATTGAAATTTTCACATGTTTCTCTTTTCGCGATTGCTATTATCTTGCATAGATTTTCTGTTTTTTGAATATATATTTCTAGTTGTGCTAACCTTTTCGTAAACGTTGTAATATTTATTTTGATGACTAATTTCCAGGATGATTCCACTTGATGTAATTTTCCTAGTTTCTCGAAATATATTCCTGGGTGATGAGTGAAGTTTTCGATTTCATATAACGTTTTCGTTTCGTTAGGCTCTTCTGCGAGACATAATGTTGTCCACAGTATCATTCTGTAATGTGAATCTGTAAGATTATTTATTATTTTATTTATTCTTTTTAAAGTATTTATTTTATTATTTTTGTTCTGTTAAGTTTTCATTCATAAAGTTTTTTATTCTAAGAGCTGGATGCTGTGCATCATTGCGCTGCGCTTATCTCGCACCTGTTCGTATTTCGCTTATGGTATTAGTTTCTATCAGTTCTTCTCGTCTTTATTTTTATTATATAGCAATTCTCTGAAGTCTACTTTTTAAGTTGTCAGCGTTTTTGAGATCTTTTTTCGTTGCTGTTGCCCAGTGCGTTTTTAGTAGTGCCCCGTCTGTCTATTTGTTCGGTTCGTGCGCTCTTTAGTAATTTTTCGCTATGGTTGGTACTTGTAATTTTTTCGGAAACATTTGGGGTGTCGAGAAGAGTGTGCAGGATGGTTTCGAGGAGGACGGTGCTGAGGAGGATGCTGTCCGTCCTCTTTTTGCGGATCTTCCCGTGGGAGATAATGACTTTGGGGGTCCTCCTGCGGGGAACGGCGTGGCTTCCGACGGTATTCCTGCGGGAAGTGAGGAGTACCCTCCCGGTACTCTCGACCTTGTCCGGGAGGTAGTCAGCTTAGTTATCGCCGATCTCGATTCCGGCGATACCGGCGTTGCTGAGCCCGCTCGTGAAGTGGACGGCCTCGTTCGGGCGCTTGCCGATGCTGTTCGGTCTGCACTCGTTACCGGCGATAATGCCAATAACTTTGATGTCGGGGAGTTCAAATATTTTTTCGACAGTTCTGGTGACTCCGAATTTGAGTACGAGGGGGAGGTATTCGTCCGCAGGCCTCCCTTCACGCGTCGCGCTCCTCGCGACTCTGATGATGAGGACATCAATCAAGTTGATTAAGTATTTTTAGTTATTTAAGTGCTTCTAGTGTAGCTTAGTGTTTTTTCTAATTAAGTACTTTTTTAAATAGTTTAAGTGTTTTGCCTGATTGGATTGTTCCTTTCTTCGTCTGGTGAGTTTTCTTTCTTTATTACTTTTACTTTTTCTTTATTTATTTGTATATATTTTTATAATTCTATGTGCTTATATACGCTTTAAGTCTATTCGCGTGCGTACATAATTTCCTTCGACCCATTTTTATTGTGTAATTTACATCTGAGTTTTTCTGTAGTATTGTATATGGGTCGGTCCATAGGGCGTCTAATTTTTTAGATTGTCCGAAGCGTTTCGTCGTATAATAGAACTTTGTCCCCTACTTTGAATTTAATTTCTTTGGATTTTTTATCGTGATATTCTTTTCATTTCCGCTTTTCTTCTTTTAATCGTTCTTTGGCGATTTGATTCGTTGCTCGTAGCCTTTGTTTCAGTTCTTGTGCGTAGTTGTCGAAAGTATACGACGGTTTTGGTGGATGTGCTATGGCTGACGGTAGGGTAGCTGGATGTCCACATACGAGTTCGAACGGTGTATATCCCGTAGCTGTATGTGGCGTCGTATTGAACGTAAACATAGCATATGGTATCCATTCGTCCCAGTCCGTTTGATCTTTATTAATATAATGACGGAGGTATTCGGCTAAAGTTCGGTGTGAATGCTCGAGAGCTCCGTTACTTTCGGGGTGATAAGCAATTGTTTGTACCTTCTCGATTTTTAATAGCTTGCATACGTCTTTGAACATTTCGCTTACAAAATTTTTTTCTTGATCGGTCAATACTTTCTCTGGAATTCCATGTTCAAATATTATTTTCGTAACAAATTCCTTGGCAATTGTTGTGGCTTCTTGATTCGATATTGGTATTGCTTTACTGAATTTCGTTAGACAGTCTTGGAATGTTAATATATATTTATTCCCTGCATTCGTTATCGTCAGTGGTCCTACAATATCAAGTGCGCATTTTTCAAAAGGCTTATCGGGCGTGTCTGTCAGTACGAGGGGCGCTCTTGGTTTAAGCTTTAATTTATTTTTTTGACAAAAATCGCATTTAGCAATATATTTTTCCACGTCTTTAGTTATACCAGGCCAGGTATGATTCATTCATATTCGCTTTAATGTACGTTCTATTCCTTGATGTCCATCAGTTGGAGCATCGTGATATTCGTAAAGTATTTTTTGTTTTTCATCTTCGCTATAAATTCGTGGATTGTTAATTTCTTCATCTTCTTTATTAGTATTTTCTGAAATGCATACAGTGGCTGCAACGTTTCTGCTTAATGCATCGGCATTTACGTTAGTCTTTCCAGACTTGTGGATTATTTCCTAATCATATTCTTTGAGTTTTACTCTCCAGCGGATTAATCTTGATCCGGGATCGTTTACGTTAAATAACCATATCAGTGGTTTATGGTCGGTAAATATTTTAAATTTAGTTCCATATAAATATGGTCTGAAATGTTTTACTGCCCATACAATAGTAAGTAATTCTTTTTCAGTTATATTATAATTTCGTTCGGCTCGTGATAATACGCGGCTAGCATAGGCGATCGGGCGATCTTGACCTACCGTACCTTGAGATAGTATAGCGCCGACGGCGTAATCCGATGCATCCGTGGTGAATTCACGAGTGAAGTCGCGGTATCTTAGCACGGGCGTTGTGTTTAATTTATTTTTTAATGTATCAAACGCATGTTGTTGTTCAGAGGTCCATATAAATTTTTCTTTTTTCTTTGTTAATTTTGTTAGAGGTCTAGCTATTTTGGAAAAGTCTTCTATAAAGCTTCTATAATATCCAGCTAATCCAATAAATGATTGAATATCTTTAACTTTTTGTGGTGTGGGAAATTTTCGTACTGCTTCTAGTTTAGATGAATCGGGTAGGATTCCATCTTCTGTTATCATGTGTCCTAAGTAGATTACTTCCTTGCACAAAAATTCGCATTTGTCGGGTTGTAGTTTCAAATTGCTATCTCGTAATCTTTTTAATACTTCTATTATTCGTTTATTATGCTCTTCTAAACTCGGACCGTAAATTACTATATCGTCAAGATATACTAAGCATTTTAATCCTTGAATGCCTGTTAAAATCGTATTCATGAGTCTTTGGAATGTGGCTGGCGCGTTTTTTAAACCAAAAGGCATTCTATTAAATTCAAAATGACCATGCGGCGTAGAAAAAGCTGTTTTTTGCTCATCGCGTTCGGCCATTGGTATCTGATGATAACCTGAAGCGAGATCTAACGTAGTAAAGTATTTCGCATTCCCTAGTTGGTCCAGTATGTCTATTATATTTGGTAATGGGAATGAGTCGCCTATTGTGAGATTATTTAATCTTCGAAAATCTACTACTATCCGTATTTTTACCGTATCCTCCGTAGTATTTAAGATACTCACGGGGCACGTAAACTCACGAGGTTTTACTAAACAGTTCCCGATAAAAATTCCGGGTGCGGTTTCTTCGACTTTTGTTACTCCGATTACATTTCGATTAATGGTTACTTGTGCGATTGTTTCGCTGCACGGTTCTATTCGTTTATACGGATATAGTTTGAAATTTGTGCCTTCGATTATTACTTCTTTCGATTGATAATCGCATGTAGCTTTGTGTCGTTTAATAAAATCAGCTCCTAGAATTCCATCGTATTCCATAGCGTTATCGTAACGTGTCAGTTTTCGTTGGTACTACCAATAACGGCGCGTTCCATTGGCTGATTCTGGGTCTTATTATTCCGTGATCCAGCATTTCATGTATTTGGTATTAATTACGTAAAACGGATGTTTATTTATGCCATTTATTAATGTAACATTTATATATGTCTTTTCGAGGGTAGTGATGGAATGTCCTGTGATTCCAGTCAATTCGATTTTTTCCTCGTAAATTTTCGTTTCTCTTTTAATGTTTTTAATTTTAAGAAGGATATAGTGGCTCCTGTATCAAATAAAAAATTAATTCGCTTTTTCTCGGCTTCTCGAACGGGCAAAGATATTAAATCTAACCCGGTGTCTATTTTGCTTCTCACATGGGTAATTCGATACTCGGCCGCGGTGCGCGTTTTGGTACTTGCGTCTTCTCCGCTTTCGTTATCGCTATCGTGCGTTGCTAAGTTCCTCTTATCATTCCTAGCGCCTTTGTGGTTATTATGATTATTACGAGTGATTTTATTTCTGTTCGTTCCTTGTTGGGTCGAGCCATCCTTGCTTGGTCGTCCGTGGATGCCCTTCGGCTTTAGGTAAAACGAATTTATTCGTTTGCTGGTTACTACGACATTCACGTTCATAATGACCTATCTTTCCGTATTTTCGGCATTGCGGGGTTGAACTTTTAAATTGTCTATTTGCATCGGTTCTTCCGCGATTTTGATAATTATGTCGCGGACTCGATCCCTTAACTTTTTCTTCTGCGCTAGCACCGACGATTGTTTCTTGTAGTGTATTGTACTTCTGGGTACGAACTAATAGTCTTATTTCGTCATTCAATTCTATTTGATAATTTTGTAATGCCTATCTTTTTATCGTCTCTAGTATAGTACGTTGCTGTTCGAGGGAATGTTCCCCTTCTTCTATCATGGATTCGTACAGTTCCATTGCTAATATATCCACTCGTCGACCGAAATTTTGAGCACTTTCGCCATTTCGCTGTTTGAGCGAGTTAAATTTGATCTGAAGATGAGTACTTCGTTTACTTAGCTATTCTCTTTCTAGTGCGGTTTTTAATTCTTCATAATTACAGACATCTCTAGTATGAAAATCTAGTAACGTCTTTCCTTTTAATTTAGTACAAACAATTGCTTCTAACTATGTCTGCTCTTCCGTAGGTTTAATATTTTTTATCGCGTAATTGCTCGCGCTTAGAAATTCTCGGATGCGACTTCGCGACGTACCATCGAACTCTGGTATCATGTCTCTAGCTTCCTTCATTCGTAGATAAACGGTCGATGGTCCAGATTGGTATCGTATGTCATCGCGCGTACGCCCGTATGTAACGTCCATAGCGTTACCATGTGATTCGCGATATGATCTACCTTGTCCTTCGCGATTAAATTCGTGCCGTTCTTCGAGATTATTTATGCGCATTCGCATTTTTCTTAATTTTTGCAGGATCTCGTATAATAACGAGGCTTCTCCTTGCTCCGTGTGAGTGACGATTCCATTAGGTCCGGCTGCTTCGGCGTCTGCCGTTCCGCGATTTCGTGTATTTAAATTCTTGTTTCCTTCTCTGTCCGCTGACATACTTGCGGGAAGGTCAGAGATATTTTTTGCCATTTCTCTTTGATATTGGTATATTTCCTTGGGATCGAATATACTTACGTAAGACGTAAGAGAGAATTCGCGCCTGAGACTCGCCTGGCTGGGAGTTCGGCTTAGATAAGGTCGCGTACGTTCGTCAGTCTGTCGCTGATCGGGTAAGTCGAATGCTAACAAGCTAGTGTCAATTTCTGTGAATGGGAATTCGCGCTCGTTTATGACGTTAGCTGGTAATTGCCTATCACTATTTGTTGAGTCGCTTTTTGACAAGACCCTATTCACGTTTGTTAATATTTCTTCGAGAGTTTCGCGATTTGCACGAGAGATCGCTGGCTTATTTCAAGCGTGCGTTGCGCCGATTCACTTAACAGCCACGATTTGTTCGGTTCGCTTTTCGCGTTATTATTATTGGACATTCGCGTCGCTAAATTTTACAAATGGATCGACTTACAGTATCAGAGCGGTTCGCATGGTGACGAACAGCTTTCCTCGCTGGTCCCACGAAATGTCTCGTTCCGTGCGGGCGACTGCTACTGTCGTCGTGTTGTCCCGATGTTGTCCTGCACGTCGTTTGGTCCGGTGATGACTCGGAGTCCTGTTGTCGTCGGCGATTGGCAGGTATCACGGTCGTTGACTGTGCTGCTGATATGTATCTCGTGCTCCACAATAAGATAACACTGGGTACTGACCCTCGTTGTAAGGTGATATCTGTCTGTTGTCACCGTCTGCTCTCGGGTTGAGAGAGCGAAAGAAAGATTTGTTTTTTCTGCCTGTTACCACTGCGCGGTTTCACAGGTCTTCGCTGCTGTTCTCCTGGCAGTGAAGCTCGTTTTATCGAATCTCTCCAGAAATCCTTTCTGTATGCCTTTGGCAAATCAGGCCCTTGGCTAATTTTGCTTCGGTGAATCCCACCACTGCCACCAATTTTGTTGTGCCTCTCGACGCAACAAGGAATTTTCGGGATTCGCCTTAAGAGTTAGAACTCAAGAAGTGCAGATAGGAAATCTTCCAGGTTTCAGCAATCAACACATTAGCTAGATATTATTTACACTTATATTTCGAAGGTTTGTTACAATTCTTCTTACAGAACTCGTCCGCGTTCGACGATAATTTCCGTGTCGCGATTGACACAGTAATAATTTTGACTTTGATATTCGTTATAATTTCATTCTTAGATTCTCCCGATATGAGTCTGTTATTAGTTTGTTAATGATTCTCCCGATATGAATCTATTATTAGTTCGTTCATGATTCTCCCGATATGAATCTGTTATTAGTTCGTTCATGATTCTCCCGATTCTCCCCCGAGTGGCGATTAGGCGGGCGCTTTTATAGTACCATTTGTCAGGAATTTAGGAGGGGTGATACTTCTTAATAGAACCATATTTGGTTAATGCTGTGTCAGTCGTGCACGGTCTCACGGATTAATTTCTATATCTCAGCAATCTTGCATTTCCGCTCGCCCATGGCGTGATCGTTGCTATGCAGTCGAAAATGCAAGCTTGCACTGTGGTAGCTTCTGAGCTACAACAACAGTAAAGGTAGTAAAAATATGAATTTAATGTTTCAATCGCTAATGAGTTATGTTACTACTTTAATTTCATGGGGTCTTGCTTTAGGATGGGAAGCAGGGAGACTTTATCTACACACATTCATATCAGAAAATCTTGTTGTATTATAGAGTTGTATTTAATGAACAATTAATTGAATGCAGTGATCCTCCACCTCCACGTATTTATAAATATTCGGAGTCTCCTTATCTTTATGTCCATGCAAAAGATTATCTACAATTGAAGTCCCAAAAATATTTTTGTTACTAGATGCCGATCTTGCGAAGGATCCTCTAGATTTCCAAATGAGACTGATAAATTTGGTTTCAGAAGAAATTTTTAGTTTATTAAGTCCACACACATGTGATTATCAAGGATATTATCATAGTATTTCAGGATTAATTATCAATTGGTACTTAAAACTTCCTCTTTTATCCTGTTTAGAATTATTATGTTTAAGATTATATACTCATTATCTATCTACTGTTCAATCTAATGATCGAAATCAATTTCTATTGAGAATTTCAGAAAGAATAGATAGATCTCCTAAAGATAGATTGGCATTGTTATCGAATCTAATCTTTTCTCCTAATTTTTCACACGACTTAGTGTCTCCTCCGTATCATACATTGATATCAGGAAATCCTTGCTTCTTCAATTTGTGAGAATAATTTAAAGACAGTCTGTAAACAAATTTGTTTAACTTGGGCATCGGACGTTGAGGCAGCACATAGATTAAATAACCTTGATATATTCAGTCTACCAACTTGTGGAATTTCTCATCATCCTTCTATTCTATTCTAATGATCACACCAAATCTTAAAAAAAAATTTAATAATAAAAGCAAATTATTATATCAAGATACAATCACCAAAGGACCTAGACAACCGATCGGACGAGGAGAAGAATGAATATAGACGGGGTAAAGCCGACCGATCCGGGAACATATAGGATATCGATGAGGAGCAGTTGCATGCGGCTGGAAGAAGGAACAATATACGTAGGAACAGAATTCCTCTACGCGAAATACTGCGAACAACATTACGTAGGACAAGAGGGTTTTATGCGAAAGACCCGATGGCACGCAATTAGCTCACCTTTGCACAACCTAGATTAGTATATTAAGGCGGATTGTTTAGTGTGTAAAAAATCATTACTATGGTTGCGACCTGCACATCAGTGCAAAATTTGCATTGAGGAGTTTTTAGTTAATAAAAATATTTGAACGTATATATATATATGTATATATACGTTCTACAATATATATACATATATGTGTATATATATTGTAGAAATTAAACTCTTCTTTTTTATAGAAGGAAAAAATATAATAGTATAATTATTATTAGCGTTGTAGAAAAAGGGCAAGGAAGAGAAGAAAAAAAATATGTATGAATTAACCAAAATAGTATATATATCAGTAATATATATATAATTAGAAATAGGCAGATTTTGACATTTATAAAAAAAAATTTGAGAGAAGGACGAAAGGATAAGGAAGGGGTTCTGGTCGCCTTGCTTTTCCTCCTTTTCAAATTCTTCCAGGTACCGAGTAATAATTGACTGGCAAACGGAAGAAATCATCTGTAGATTTCTCTTTGCTGTTACACTCCCAACATTTGTTTAAGATAGGGGGTGTTATGTCCGTAGACTCCACAATTTCTTCCATTCGCAAAAATATCAAATAAGTCACCGAGCTCGGCCAGATAAAAGAGTCTAATGTATCGTGGTCTCAACGATCCCTTATCTCAAAACTTTTCGTCAATGTCCCTTTGTTTCACAGAGGCACGTGTTATTATTTCTGAAAAGTGATCTCAATAGATATGTCAAATCTAGACAACGACATGGAGAAAATTAATATCTCCATAATTAATAGCTCTAAGTAATAGTTGCAAGCCGTGTGTACTGGTTTCCTAAATCGGCCAATAGAAGACCGAAAAATCGTAAATCTCCTTACTTGGAGACCTAAGTATCTATGCTGCAACACCAATCAAAATGGATCACGCGGAAATTGGGAAGGATTACCTCCCCTAAAAATCTGCTATAAAAAACGCGACTTGGCATAACCGCGGTCAATCCACAATCCGCAGTCCGCAGTCCGTAGGTCGGAATCCGCAATTCTGTATTTTAATACCGCAGTATTTTAATACCGTATTTTAAAAATCCGTATATCGCAGTTAGAAGCAGTGCACAAGTGATAGTTCACAGCTCGCAACTCTCGACTACGGTTCCTAAATCGCAGACTCGACTCTCACCGTTCAACTCTTCAGGAGTATCAAATCATCCCGAAGACTTTCGCTAAAGAAGTAAGTCATTCGTTTCTCAGTCATATTCTTCCGCCCAATCTTGAACGGTGGATCGTAGAGTCAAATCGGAACCTCGTTTTAGTGGCGACTTTCCGACCAGTAGACGATGAATTTGAACAAGAGGTAGACCGATTCCTCGGAGAATTGAATAATTTTCTTAACCAGGTGGACGACCTAGAATTCAGACGGATATTCGGAGTTAGGACTCCTTCGCCTAATCCCCTGATTAACCAGGTCATTCCTGATTTCCCTTCGCCGACACCTTCGCCTTCTAATTACCATCCGATCTCGGACGACGCCGATTGCTCGGATTGGCGCCGTCCTACTCGCTTACTCCGGCTCTGGAAAAAGAGGAGACGGACTCTCCTCAAAGTCCTGTTAGTGAACAAGGCGAAGAGAGTGAGCAAAGCGAAGAGAGCGATTACAAACCGCCAAAAGAAGAGCCGAATTGTCGGTCCATCCGCTCTAGTACTTTCATATCCTCGTTCTTAATTCCATTCTCTCGACATTCCCTACTCTACATTCTTACCCCCCCCCCCACACACACACACACACACGCACACACGCACGCACGCACGCACGCACGCACGCACGCACGCACGCACACACACACACACAGTATAACAATCACATTGTACAGATATGATTATTATATTATTTTTTTATTATAAAAAATTACCTATTAACTAAAATTATGTACTTATACTGTTAATTCTTACAACTAACCATCTTTCTTTTTATTATTATAATAAATGTAATTAATTTAAAAATCCATATGTCATTTAATTTCGACCGTCCGTAACTTCTCCTCGCTCCCGTTCGTCGAGAATCGCATAGGTCCTATCCCCGAGTAAAGAGATTAAGTTCTCTGATTCAAAATAAGGACCACAAGCACATTGTTCCTAGCGTGGTGTCATAGCGTCTATCCGAGACGTTGACCTAACTCTGGAGCCTTAATAAATGTGCCTGATTCGCCTGTCTATCCGTTTTTCTCACGATAATGACCAGGCGATGTTAGGTTACAAGGAATCCGTTGCGTCCCTCTACCCCCTCCATTCATTCTCCTTTAGGGAAGCCTCTCCTTCGCTTCCCTCATTATAAAAAACTTTCCCTGGGTCAGGACGTAACACGTACATATCACGTAAATCACCACAAGTAGAGGTATTGGATAATATAATAATTATTGCTCCATCACGTTTTAATAAATCCTCTTTAAAGTCTAAGAATTCAATAAGTAATTGACAAACTTTATCTAAAAAGTTTTGGTCTAATAGCACTTTTTCTAACAATATTGTAGAAAACAAGTTACAATTTAAAAACCACAAGTTGTTGTGTTCATTAATTTCTAGTACTTGATAATCTTGATCAGTGATTACAGAATAAATCGTGATGGAGTATTTAGTTTTGACAATGTGTAGTGCTTCATTAATTAGGTCCTTTAAATTACACGAGATATCTCATGATTTTAAATAGAAAGTCTTCCCTTGGATAGTCTTCCCTTGAATATCTAACAAAAGTTATAATTTTTTTGCAGTTTTCCAATAACGTTTCCTTAACCATCAAAATCCCATCACTATTGATTAATGTCGAATTATCCATTGTTAATTGCTTATGCAAATTGTGAAGAAGAGAATTTGACAGCATTTCTTTTGTCGGCGGTTTGTATGCAGGTCTCAGGATTTTCATTAAATTTAAAAAATGATCAGATTCAACTACTTCAAATGGAACATTGCAAGCACAAAAAAACTTCATTAGTACGTCGTTAATTTTAATCTGATCGTTATCAGAAATATTATCAAAAAATGACTGTTGTATTTTGTATTGTATTTTTAAGTCTTGTATTTTTAAATTTTGTGCCTTCAATACTTTATCCTTCTGCTGTTTTAATTGAGATGTAGAAGATATTTCCTCTTCGTGTAGTTTTAATTGATATGTAGATAATACTTCACTCTCTGATAATGTTCCAATTGAAATTGACTTGGGATGACTGGTATTATTATCAGTGGATGGTTTTATGTTTGATTCTTGAATCTCTGAATCAGATTTTAAAATTTCTGACGACATACTATCTGATTTTTCATAGCAATTTTTTCTGAAAATATAAATGTCTTGTATAAAATTATTTTTTCTTTTTTGAAACTATTTTTGATCAAATAACATTTTTTTAATTATAATTTTATCGACTTACCTATGCATTTGTAACCTCATTTTAGAAACATTTTTAAAAAAGTTTTTACAAATAGTACAATAAGCCATTGTTTTTCCTTTCTCTTTTACCGGTATAAAATTTTCGGTTTGCCAAAAATTATGGCGAGGTCTGCCACCAAAACTTCGTTTCATAGTTTTATTAATTATAAACACCTGCATACAACAATAGTATTAACACTTATAATATACCTATAACAGGAACTATTATTGTAATTAAATATTGATAAATGTCCTTCAAACCTCAGTACTGAACGATACTCAAGAACAAATTCGGTAAATGTATGTGTGTATGTGTGTGTCCGCAGTAATGAACTGAAAGCGTCAAGTTTGATTAAGGGCCAGTTTTTCCAACTTCTTGATAACTAATAGTTAAATCATATGTCTGTCTTTGTTTTATCTTCAAATTAGACAAATTCAAACGTATGATTCAACTATTAGTTAGCTTACCAAAAAGTTGAAAAAACCGGCCCTAGATATTCTATTGAAGCTAAAATAAATTCGAGTGTCAACTGGTGTCAACATGAAAAGGCATCTTTACGGACAGCCGAATCGAGCATACGATTGGCTGTCCGTAATTATACACATAATGTAGAGATGGCGCCACAAAACGTATAATATGTATAGAACTATGGGATGTATTATACTGTAGAATACCATGTATAATACGTTGTATAATACTTCGCGTATAAAACGTGCCCAACCCTGTGTACAATAAAGCATAAAATTTTTAATAATAATTTTTTTTATATCAGGGTTGAAAAAGAAGAACAGTTAGAAGATCAAGATAGAATTGATGAAGATGAGAACGAAGACGATACTAATTAAGGATTTATAGAAATATCTTGATAATAATTTCTTAATAATAATTAAATGCGGCGTGAATATCGCAATAGTTTCATGTATTTTTTGTATTATTTCTGTACTAAAGTTACATAAAATATTGAATGTATTATTTATTTTTGAATTCCTTTTGCCTTTATTTACAAAAAGGATTAAAAAGTGTTAATTCGCCATGTGTTTGTCATTTACAGATTCGCGATGGCTTTGAATATTGATAATATTAATCCCCTTAAAGTAGACGGTCTTGGAGCTTGGGGTCGATTGTATATCCTACGAATATTTTGAAGAATATTTTTAAGTTCTAAATTTATGATTTTTTTTAGAGTTTCTTATCAAGAAAAACGTAAGTATTCATGAGAAAGTGGAAAGAATTTTTTTTTTTAAATACATAATGATTTGATCAGGTTTGTACATGGAATGTGTCGGCATAGACTAAAAAAATTATATCTATTATATCATGATTTTTTGTATGTTATAAAACTTTATATTATACAAACTTTGTATGTTATAAATAATTACATTTTTGCATTTTTTTATGTAATATAAAATTAAAACAAAAGTTATTATTTAGTATAGCGATTTTTCTCTAAACCACCCAGTTTATGTTTCAAAATAAATATACTTTTTTCAGCACTCACTATTGGACTAATTTTCTTCTTAAAATTTTGATATTCCAGAATACAATCTCGCAAGAAATACGTAAAAATGTTAAAAATTAAATTATTTACCATTTTTATTGTAAAAAGAATCACTTTTTTCAATATTTTCTTTCATGACTTTTTCACTACGGTCAAATTGTAATTTTCTAAAAATTAATTTTAAGAAGTTACTTGACATGGTTTCAAAATTGTACTAAATTTTTTTATCTCAAAATATTTAATAGTATGATTAGGGAAGCTGTTTGAATACGATGCGGTTCATCAGATACCGTGTGTACCGTATGTAATTTTGATGAGGTATGTACAGTAAAGATTAAAAAGATTATAATTATAGTTAAATTATTTACGGAAATATTTTATTACTATAAAAATATTATAAAAAAGTTAATATAAGAAGTGTTTTGTATTCGAATTAATAATACAAATAAATATTTGTTTTAATTATTAATAAATTATTAGAAGTATTTTTTCAAACAAACGGATTTCTCAAATAAACTTTATTTGAGAAATTTATAAGTATATTTAATACGATAAATTATAAGTTACATCATTTTATAAAAACTATTTTACTTAATTATTTGGTATGTTTTAGTAAAATGTTCTACAAAATGCTACGAGAAAAAATTTTATAAGAACTTGTGTGGTCAAACACAAGTGTGTACGCACAAGTTCTTATAAAATCTTTTCTAGTAACATTTTGTGGAACATTTTATTAAAACATATCAAATAATTAAGTAAAATAACTGGAATAAAGTGATGTAATTATTACTAAATTTTTTTTACATTTAGTATTTTACATTTAATAATATGGTAATTTAAAAACATGACTCAATAACTATTACTAAAAAGTGTATTAATACTTGCTGAATCATTTCGTAATAGTTACTACAATTTTATAAAATGTATTAAATAATTTAGTTAAATTAAGTAATTATTACTAAAATTTTGCTTATGCTTATAAATTGTTCATTATATAAATTATTATACTTCTTTCCTTTTCTAATTTTCCACTTATTCTCTTCTCTTTTCTTTCTTTCTCGTTCTCTCTTACTGGATTACTTTCCAGCAAGCAACAGAGACAACACAGCGAATCGCCTCATATTTATTTAACATCAGGTAAACAACAAAGACGAAATGAGTTCCGTGTCGCTTCCTGGAAAGCATCCACTTTCTCTCTCTCTCTCTCTCTCTCTCTCTCTCTCTCTCTCTCTCTCTCGTTTTCATATACCATTTCTTTAATTCTTTATAAGTTATGAAACGTATTTTATTTATTTATTATCAATAGTCCGCGAATAATGATGTAAGATTTCAATTTTCTTAAATTTAAGAAATGGACAGAATTAACGAGAAAACATCTGTGAAAGAACTAAAAGAAATATTACAAGAACTAGACGTACCATTGCAAGTTGTAGAAATTTTAAAAGATAAGTGTCTTCTCAACTTTTAATTTTTTTAAATTATTTGTATTTTTTGAAACTTTTTTTTAAGCTTTCATCATACTTTCTGCAACTAAATCACCTTTTTTGTAATATAAATAATTTAAAGAGTGCATCGCTTATTTCATTTAATTTGTCGGATTTAATGTTTATTTTTTTATTAATGAGCTAATTAAAAAGCTATATGTTATATCACGCGACCGCGCGGTAACGCAGAAAAGGCCCGCTTTACCGAGCGGAATCACCTGCCCTGCAGCCGAGCCCCACGTGCTCGCATTCCACCCAAGGCCTCGCGCCGGCCTCGGAATTCCTTCCGGGAAATAATCAAATAATTCCGCAATGAACGCGGGCAAATCCTAGTATTACTTTTTCGATCAAATACGAAGAATAAATTCCTCGTCCCAAAATAATAAGAATAAGACTCCTTAAAGCGAGTCGATTACACCCGGAGGGATTCATCTCCCTTTACGTTACTTTTTATTATCATTATTATTTTATTTTATTCAAGAGCACACGTCGCAAAGTAATTATTATTACTGAAAAGCCTGGTGTGAAACTATACATTCAAAGAAATGTATAATTTCACACTTAATATATCCCATGCACATCGGAATGCGATCACGTGCCTTGCACGCGCGAAACCACGGGCCTCAAGACAAAAGGCCACGAATCCTTCATTTGAGAAAAACATGATCGGGAGTTGAAAAACAACACCCTCTCACCTCACCGATACCGCGTAAACCCCCAAACTGCGGGTATATAAGGCCCGCCGATCGGGGCCGAAATCAGACGTTCCCGGCTCTGAGAAGAGCCAGCGAGAGCCAGAAGCTTACGGAGGGTATTCCCCCAGGTATCCGAGCTAGCCTCCATACGACAACGAGCCAGCCAACGGCCGCGAATCCGAACTCAGCCACTCCATGGCTAAGCTCGGAACTGACGTGATCGTCTCCGAGTGACAATTCCCCACCACCTTCCCTTCTCTCCTTTTCCTCACAGGGAACGCTGTGACTCTGCGGCGCCCTAACTTCCCTTCTCTCCTTTTCCTCACAGGGAACGCTGTGACACTGCGGCGCCCTGGCCTCCCTTCTTTCCATCTCCTCACAGGGAACGCTATGACTCTGCGGCGCCCTGGCTTCCCTTCTTTCCTTTCTCTTTCAGGGAACGCTGTGATTCTGCGGCGCCCTGGCTTTCCTTCTTTCCATTCCCTTCCAGGGAACGCTGTGATTCTGCGGCATCCCGTGCAGACTGGCCCAACAAATTAAAAAATTTACCATCACAAGCTGTCCGCGTAACACCAGAGCTCATGGCTGAAAAAATCAAGTCCAAATTGTCACCCAGGGCTATAGCCTTCAACTCACTTTTGCATGATTTATCACAAGTCTCAATTCAACAACCTTTAAGACCAACAACAGATAATTACAAATCACTTCCTAACATCAAGAGGAAACTAAGTAATGCCCAAAAAGACAATTTGTTGATCTGGGGATTAACTGTTCCAGATACATATACTCAAGATCCACCCATTAATATGTGTCTTGGTGAAGTTGATGAAACTGAACTAACCAGATTTATTATTAACAAGAATCCTGCGGCGCCCTGGCCTTCCGCTCTATTTCCTGTCACTCCCCCAAAAGCACAGCGACTCGGAGCGCTGCACGTACGGCCGCTCTAGCGCTTTTCTAAATTCACGTATCTTAACAATTAGTAACAATATCTCTTTCTTTAAAATGGGTTCTCTAGTAAATTCAGGATGCCGAAACGCGGGCGCTCAGCCGGGCGTAAGCGCCAGCTACGCTGGCTGAAACGAGAGTTGCTCGGTCTTCGCGCTTTTGACCCCGCGATTCTTTGCAAACCAATTCGCGCCGACTCCCGGATATATCCCTCGGAGTCCCGATTATATACACTTCGAGGCAGGGAATCAAACGGACAATTTCTCGCCTACCCAGGAAGAAGGGCCAGATTGTCTCTTGAGTCCCGAAAAGGAGGCGACCGATCCACCGGTGCCGGACAGGGAACCACCGCCGAAACAACCAATCCAGCAATTACCGGCGCCGGCGACCTTCGCGCCTACCCAACCCGATTGCCTACGAGACCTTTAAAGATCTCAGCACAAATTAAGGCGAAGCGGCCGGATTCCACGACAGCGCGGCACACAACGAAATCCAAACCACACATCAGATCGATAGTGCCGCTAAGGCTAAAAATCCGCCGAATAGGCGACAAGTTTGTCGTCGGCTAAACAGAGAATCTGTGATACCACGTCGCGGAACGACACCCCGGACGTGACATATATATATATATATATATATATATATATATATATATATATATATATATATATATATACATATATGTATATTCTAAAAATAAGTATCTATTACTTGTATATACGCAAAATGAAACATACGCAGAAAGAACCGTTTCAAATTTACAATAATATTCTCATATATAAACAACAATATAAAATCTTTAAAAAATTGATCTTAAACAGACTTTTGATCTTAAACAGACTACCTTCTCACATAAAGAAATTTTGTTTCTGTTTAAAATTATCAAATTCTTTAAAGAAGATTTTATTCTTGCTTATTCATATAATTCTCATGAATATTACTATAGATTTAAAACTAGTGTGTTTTCTATGTGCAGAGCAGAAATAATCCAACTTTTATGTATGTACTGAATGATATGAAAGACTAAATGATATTTTACGTAAAATAAAACTCCTCTTACATGAAATTTATAATAATATTACGATAGTAATTACAAAAATTGTACATAATTTTTTACAGTATGGAGTATGGAGCATGCGCGATTAAATTGTTCAGTATGTAATAATATGATTTCAAATGGATTAAATGGTTTACGTCAGCATTTAATCAATTATCATGGACTGACAATTACTCGAGAAATGGGCAATACAAATTTTGTATGCGGGCAAAACGGATGTCAAAGAAAGTATAAATTTTTTTTTAAATTGAGAGAGCATATGAAGCAAAAACATTTAAATGTACAAAACAGAGAAGAGTTTTTTAATTATAACATAAACGATGCTGAAATTAATCGTGAAGATATTATAATATTATAGAAGAATGTGTTGAAGAAAATGAAAATATTCATAAAAATGTTGAAGTTCATGATATTATAAGGGAAGAACATGTTTATGAAAATGAAGCCAATGCTAATAATGAAATTAATGTGAAATTGATGTTAAAACAATTTATAATTCGATTTATTGGAAAATTATATTGTAACAGTTCTGTTACAGGAAATTTAATGTCTACTATTCTTGATGAATTTGAAGAAATTATGAATTATATTTTAATCTTCTTAAAGTAAAGTATATTTAATAGTTTGAAAAGTAATCAGATATTAAACGATGAAGCAATTAAAGAATTGTTAAAAATTTTTGATACTGAAAATGTATTTTATAATTTGAAAACCTTAGATCAACAGATGACAGCTCTTAAAACATATGGATATATCGATCCAGATGAAATTCCTTTAGGTTATCGAAGATGTGATTATAGATAGAGAAACATGTTCTTATAAACGTAAATCAGTACTGGAAACATGTCAATACGTACCTATTATCCAGATTTTAAAGCTTGAGTTATCGAATAAAGATATTGTGCAAGCTGTACAAAATGAAAAGAAATTAAATGCAGGATTATTGGAATCTTTTTTTGATGGCGGACATTTTAAGGTTCATTCTTTTTTCTCAAGATATCCAAGTGCTTTAAGATTAGTTCTGTATTACGACGAATTGTCGAAATATATAGTAAATCCTTTAGGATCTAAAACCGGAATTCATAAACTTGGAACATTCTGTTACAAAATTGATAATTTACCACATCACTTAAATGCGGAGCTAACAAGTATCCATGTCCTATTGCTTTGTTATACTGATACTGATGTAAAAAAATATGGATTTAAAAAAATACTTCAACCATTTTTGCGTGATTTCCAACAATTAGAAAGCAATAAAGGAGTTATTGTGGAAATTAATGGACAGGATTTTGTATTGTGTGCATCTATCGCTGCATTTTGTGGGGAAGGACTGGCGGTTTATGAAGTGTTCGGACCTTCATGCTTGGACCTTCAAATAACAAATTCTGCCGACTTTGCATGTATACTCGAGAAGATTTAGTAGCTGTTTTTACAAGAACTATCTAATCAAGGACAAAAGATTTTTATAATGAACAATTGCAGTTACTGAAGCAAAATAATTTTTCAAAAGAATGTATGTCAACAACAGGATTAAAAGAAGAATGTTGCTTAAATAGTTCATTTTATTTTCATATTTGCAATAACAAGATATTTGATCTTCTCCATGATATTTTATTAGGAATTGGACCAATGATTGTAAAATTGGTTTTGCATAAATTTATTATCGAAGAAAAGATTTTTACTATAGAATATTTTAACGGAAAAATATGTTCATTTAATTATGGATATACTGAAAAGAAAAATAAGCTCAAGCCGAATTTTACTAAAAATATACTTAATAAGAAAGAGCATACGTTGAGTCAGAAAGAAATGCAAATGTGGCTATTGCTAAGAGCTTTACCTTTTATATTGTTCGAAAAAATTCTTGATGAAAATATGTACATGGAGCTTATAATACACTTATAGAGGATTATAGAGTTAATTTTTGCACCAAAAATTTGTCCATCTTTGATTTCATATTTGAGAATTTTAGTCAAAGATTTTTTTGAAGTCTTCAAAAGATTATTTCCTGAGATAAGTCCAATTAAAAAATTTCATCATCTAGGTCATTACGATTGCATTACATGGTCAGGACCATCGTTTTATTTTTGGTGCATGCGTTTTGAATCAAAGCACGGTAAAATAAAATTGCGTGCACAAAATGTTCACAATTTTAAAAACTCGCTTAAAACTTTGATAAGAATCTCTCAATGCAATCAAATTATGAAATGGGGCATGGGTGATGTAAAAATAGATAAAACAAATGTCCTTAGTGGAAAAACAAAATCTGTGGAAAGCACATTGAGCAGATTCGACTTGCACAATTTAAGTTATGATGATGCAGATGAAGTTTTTTGTACAAATGTTGTAATAAATGGTATTGAATTCAGGAAAAATTTATATGTATGTCTTCAAATTCCGCATATGACACCGAAGAACTTACCGATTTTTGGAATTATAAAAGAAATAATTATTATGGAAAACAAAGATGTATTTCTAAAAATTGAACTTTCTTTGACACTTGATTTTGATACAAGCCTAAATGCATACTATATCACTGAAGTTGATAATAATGATGATTCCAGTTGTTTTATCAATTTATTTGATCTTGCCTATTTCAAATCTTTATCCTGTTGGACAATACCAAGTTCCGACAAATTTATTAGTCTATGTCATATTCTCTTATGACGGATTTTTAAAGGTGATTGATTTTATTTATAGTATTAGTTTTTTAAATAATTTAAAAAAGTAACAATATTAGTTAAATTTTTAAATCTATTTATTTAGTGAGGAAGAACGTAATAAGCATGTTGCATATATGTATACTCTATACATTTAAACATAAAAATTATTTTTTTAATTAACATTGATCTTTTTCAGATGAGGGAATTGATGGGAACTTTTTCAGATCTAACTGAGAAAGATTTATCAGAACTAAAAATTAAAATGGGTCCTCGTAAAGTCATTATAAAAATAATACAGAAATTGAAAGAGAAACAAAGTCAATCGGTGAGATGTAATCATAATATAAAAATATTACAATTACATTTTTAAAAATTATAAGGATTTAGTGACGGTAATAAAAAAATTTTTCTAATTTTTATAGGCACAAATCAGTAATTTTTTTGTTAATATTGATATATCGCTTGCATTACAATCTAGTAACAACTTTATTGGTTGTGACTTGAATGACTCATATAACTTTAATTCAAGTATAATCAACGAATGTAATACAGCCAAAAATCAATCGTTTTTTGATAATACCTCTACAGTTGAAAGTACGGAGGCTTCTTCTTCTATTACTACTCCTTTATCAAATACAGAAAAAATATCAAAATATAAATTTTTGTTATGTACTGTTTATATATATTTTATATAAAAAATTTTGTATTTCAGTCAAAATGTTTTAATATTGTTACGCCCGATAGATCCGGTCAGCTGCTTGGCCGGATCGATATATTGATTTTTCGGAAGAAGCGACATTCGGCGTGTGGCAACGAGGGAAACAAGCCGGAGACCGTCAGATTTTGACAGGACTCGGTCCTTGTCACACGTGTACGCGCGCGTATCTGTATCTTACTGCAGATTTCCGTACGCTCAGCTGTATTTTACGGTTCTGTAATTAAAGTTCTTGTGTTCCCGTCAATCCAGTGTTGTGTCCTTTATTGTTCCGTGTGCGCGATTACGTGAGTGACGCGCGAGGCGCAACAATATAATTAATGTTTTAGCGTATCTGTGGAAAATATACTTCTTCATCATCCAAACGTAAGGAATTATTCAATAATATTAAAGATACAAATTATCCATTTGGTGAAGCAGAAGAAGTTTGGTTCGCATTGTCGAACTCAAGACATTACATAATACTCTGTAAGAAATGTTCCAGAAAATTTTATTAATTGATTATTCATTTCTATTATATACTTCCTATTAGGCGCTTCTATTTTATTTCTAGCTATCCATCAGAAGATGCTAAAATTGCATTAGCAACAGCAATAGTTACTGAGTTTTCTCAGTAACTCTTAAAGGCTAATGTTGAAAATAATGAAAAACAAAGTAAATCGAGATATGTAAGAATTATTCTAATTATGAATGAATATTTTGAATTTTTAATAATTAAAAAATTAATACAGTTAAAAATTATATAGGAACATTATTACAGCCCATTAACCAAACGAGGTTTCCTTGAATATAGATTATTTCTATTCATAAATCAGCTACTCCGTCAAAGAAAAAATACAATAAAAGTTGTGTTCCAATTAATTCACAAGAAATAAGTAAACATCAATTGAACTTTAATATGGCTTCTACTCAATTGATACCAAAAGAACTATTAGAAGAAAAGGTACGTCGAAAATTATATAAAATATAATAAAATAATTATTATATTTCATATATTATATTTATTTCTATATTGATTTTAATGATTAACTGTTCATCGTTTATTTATTGTATCAATTTGTTTATGTTTGTTATGTAGATTTCTGCCACGAAATACAAATATCTTTCTTATGCTAATAAAAATGCTATTGCATCATATTTATCTGATACTTATTTCAATAGAAGAAACTGAATTCTGAATGATAAGCCAAGTATTTCAGAAATATTTGAAAAGTATCCTAAATTATTAGATTATAAAGGGGAAATGGTACGCATTTATTATTTAATATATTCATTGTTTAATTTAACATTTCATTTTGTATCATTTAACAGTTATATTACAAATAAATATTTTTTGCAGATTGAACAAGAATTTCAATTAATAACAGATGGGAAACATGACAAATTTCTTGCTAAATTTTTATCTTTTTATTGCCCAAAAATTTTAAAATATACTAATTCGAACCAAATCGATCTTATAAGACGTATAAATCACATTTCAGATAGTTCATGTACTTCATATTTAAATTGATATATCTTCATATTGATTTTTATTTTTTTCTATTTTTCCTTCTTTATCATATTGAATTTTTTTCTTCTAGAATGTTTGAGAGCATTACTTATTCTTATAGATTTGTTGCCCAACTCATATTCATGTTATCTTCTAACAAATCAAAAAGTAAAGAATGTGAAAAGAGAAAGGGCAATAAAAGGGCAAAGTTAAATGTATATTATTTTCTTATTATATATTATTAATTTTTTTGTTTGATATATATATATATATATATATATATATATATATATATACATATATGATAGTTAAATTATTTTATCTTCATCTTAAATATTAAAATGTGAAATATTAAAATAAGATAACGATTGAAAGATTATATGCTTTGCTTATCGTTTATTAACATATTTTTTCTTTCTATATTTATTTCTAATTTAATATTTTTAGTAAAAAGAACTGGATAAGAGTAATAATACATATGAGGAGGATTGTCCAACTGTCAAACCTAATAAGTTATTAATAAGATTTGTTCCGGTAAGATGGATAAAATTTTATAGAATTGTTTCATATATATAAATAACAGAATTTTTTAAAAATTAAATTATTACAATTATAAATCTTTATTACTTTATGTTTTCAGAAAGAGACTAACTTAAATAATTATGCAAGAGATATTAGAAAAGAAACATGTACAAGTATGCAGTCATGTATTATTTGTGTTTGTGGACAACAAAAAAATTTGTAGACTATCGATTGTGATGAATTTTTTCTTCAAACTTTAGAAGATGATAACTCAGTAGCAGCTTTCGATTATTTAAAACATTTTATAGTTTAAACGTTACTTTTCCTCCTAAATTATAAAATTTTTACAATTTTATCGAAAACTTTATTTACGAAATGCAAGTAAACGTTCTATTGCTTCGCTACATATAAATTTAGTTAACACTCCGACAGAAAAGTAAAAAAAAATTTGTTTAACACAACTATTAACTTATTTTAATATATTTTAATATAAAAAGATAATGTACAATAACGTGTATAACATACAATAAAAATAACTTATAGTATATTTTATTTTATCTTTATAAAAATATTCATGTTTGGCTATAAAATCAATAAGGAATATAAATCTTAACTGTTAAAAATAATCAGAATTTTAAGTAGTCAGAATTATTGATTACTTATTGATTTTATGCATAAATCCCAAAATTTCTTGAACTGATTGTAAGAAATGCTGCAATAGCACACGATTGAGCACCATTATAATTCTGTATCAAGCAGTGAAAACTAAAATTCACTAAATAATTCAGTAACTACCCACTAATTATCAGTAGTATACTTATCACTATTTCATATAGTAGTTATACACTGATAATTAGTGATTATACACTGATTCATTTTTAGAGAGTATACTTACCGTAATATTTATTATATAATTCATTAATATTTACCAAATTATTTCATTATAAGTATCACAAACGTTTGATAATATTTACTACACAATTTGATAATTATTATTAAACAATTTGTGTTGTATTTTATACCGGGATTGCGCCCATCGCACATGTCCACCGGAAGTTTCTAATCGGGAACGGCATGGTCGAGAATGATTGTGTCTGCACTGAATTACACGGTTGTACAAATATTAATTCTTGAGCTGGTTGCACCCACTTAAAACGAAAACTCGCCGCGTTAACCAAAACTGACCTTCTCGATTGATGATCGAGAGCTAAGAGAGCGATCCCGTTGGGCTCGCTCGGCGCGCAAGGATACATTGAGAGGTCTTAGGACCAATCGTGACCGCGACGGAGTCAGCGGCCGATAGGAACGCAAATGCGGGCAACGCACCGCTAACAGACACCCGGGAATTACAATCGCGATGCAAGTAAAACGAGAGCAGCAATTAATATTATACAATTTGTTTATATTTATCCAATCATTGAATTATATTTATCATTATTTGTACAAATCATCAAACTTTGTCAATATTAACCAAATCGTGTGAATTTTTGTCGAAATTATTTGTTAAAATCAACTAAATTATTTCATTATAATTTGTCATTCATTATAATTTGTTCATTATAATCTGTACTTTTAGGTGAAACTATTTCATCTTACATAGATGTTAGTAACATTGACCAAGCCTAGATTATTATACTCAAGCTTTTTTTCAGTGTAAACAGCTCAGGTATAAATCAGTATAAATAGGTATAAATATAAAAAAACCAACATAAAGTACATTTCCAACCCTGATCATTTCTAATAAGCATATTATCTCCAGTTACGACAACTTCTAGTGAGCATTTTATGCCACAACAATTAGAACTTATATCTTAACATTTCATCGTTATATTCAGTTGCAAACTTTCTAATAATCGTATCACCGAATCTAATAATTCGTTGTCTGGACTTGACTTTGACTTTACTCTTTGCGCGCGAGCATAACTCTAATTGTTTTCGCAATCCAACTTCAACTTGTACTCGTGGTTATAAACTCGTTTGCGAAATAAAAGTAACTCTGTTTTGATAACAGAGGGCTTGATATTTTATCGGAATTATTAAACTTTATAATCTAGTAATATTCATTTGCCATTTCTGGAAGTGGACTTGTCCTTTTCGCTGCCGAGAAGTATAACGGATTGACTTTTGTTGCTGTAAAAAAGTGTAGCGACTACAAAATTCACTTTCTTGATTAAAAATGAAACAGATGAAGAGACGAGAGAGTAACGTATTCAATTGAAACAGATCAGATTTCAAATAAAGCAAGTTTTCATTAGTTTAAACGAAAACCTTTTTTCTCTTATCCATAAATTACAAAAATTTAATACTTGTATTATTTTCGTTTCTCTATGTTTCAGGAACAATACCATTTACTTGTTCCGTGTCTACAAAATTAGACTGACATTATTCTATTTTCCACTAACATTGAATCATTTATCGTTTTTAAAAAATTATGGAGACATATTGTCGCCATTATTATTTTATCAATTGTTTTAAGGCAAATGATTTTCTAAATATTCTCTAAATATCGCTATCGTGTGTGTGATACCAAAATCCCAAGAGCATTTTCAATAACTTTTTTATTTTGTGATCTATAAAAATTAAAAATTTTTTGTGTTTAAGTTTTGTCCAGAATATGGTCTCACCATATTTGTAGTCAAACGGAATATTTCATCTATAACAAAGAAGGATGGTGTTTTTCTATTACTTTCTGGTAAATTGCTTTCGCCTCGTGGCAGATATAAATTTCCATTTACTAAACTCACAATCAAACCTTGAAAAACTCTTTTCATCATTATCACTATCATATGTTGTACAATCCACTAACGTAAATTTGCATGTAATTACTGTCAAATACTGCTATCAATACAATATTGAATGTTTTTTTATAATATAATATAATTTTCAGAATTCAGTGGCGCTTGTATTTGTATGTTTTCCATCTACTGCTCCGTGGAAATTTGAAAACTTCTACTCTCTATAAAAACCTTCACACATTTTTATTTATTGTTCTTCGGTAAGAGCTTGGAGTTATATCAGTGCCAATACCTTTATAATCATAGCACAAGTTTCTTTAACTACACTGATGTTGATTCTTCAATTCTGTAAGCTAATATATGGATAATATCTGCTTCCCTGTGGCAAAATATCTACAATAATAAACACAGATCAATTAAATCAATATGTTAACATTTCTTTCATTTAACATATTATAGTTGTTAGTTTATGTGTATCGAGTCGCGCAAGAAACGATGTATGGATACGATCGACGATTAATTGTAACACGAACTTCTTTGTTTTAAACCTCTTTATTAATGCGTATCACACAAAGAATGTACACGGCAGAAAGCCATAGAGAGAGAAAATTAAAGTAGTATAAAGTAAGTAAATACAGCGAGATGGCGTGCGCAGATGCATTGGAAATTAGCTTGCTAAGTATACTGATGGAAACAGAAAAGCTACTAATCGAAAAGATAAAAGAAACAAAAGAACATTAATATTAAGACATATGATTATATAAAATGTAGAAAGTGAGAGTTGCGTATTTTTACAATAGCATACATTGCAATAAATACAAAGCTTAAAGTTAAGGCAAAACGTTATTATGATACTAAGGCATCATGATTCTTTTTTATCAAATTTAGTTTCCAGTTTCATCATTTCTAAGAAGTAATTTCATTTCTAAAATTAAAATGCTTATGAACATTTTGATATATCTAAAGAACATATACAGATCAGTTTTCATCTCATGCAATAAATAATCTCCTTGAATGAGATGTCTTATATTGATTGCTTGCGCCCAAGACTCTATTAATCCAACAAAAAGATGTTTGCGGTTTTTTAATATATATATGTTTCAGTTATTAGTACAAATAAAATATACATATTTTAATATGTAGATTTATTTCATTATCCATTGTCTATAAAACAAATATTACAGTGCATAGTAATTTTGAATCATTACTTAAATATACTTTCATGATATATTAAATTTCATCTCTTTGAATGATCTAAATTTATTTGATGATAATCTCTATAATATGTATACATATATGTAAGTGCTTTTTGAATTATATCATACTTATGTTACATCCGAGTAAATCTCTCTTCCTTTCCTCTCTCTCTCTCTCTCTCTCTCTCTCTCTCTCTTATATATTTCTTTTTCTCTCCTTTCCTTTTCATAAGAGAGCTCATTTAAAATTTTCGTTTCATTTCGGGAAATCTTTACAAATCACGCTTGTGTGTTTCTGTGTTTATACGATTCAGTCACCCTAGTGTTTATACGATTCAGTCGCTCTTAAGATAAGAAACGTATTTATGACTTAGGCGAAACCTCTTTCGTCGCGTCTACAATCGAACTGTCTCAATTATTCTCTAGAATCTTCTTTAAAGAAAAAAAAGAAAACTTTTAATTTATAAAGTATATTTTTTATGTGTTCATAAATATTAAGTAATCTTAAATAGAATAGATATATTTCTAATTGTGCGAGGATACCTTTTTCCCCCAAATAAATGTAATACCTGTTAAAATATTTTATATCTAAGAACCCAGAAAAGATTTTTTTTTTAAGTAGATATTTTGATTTACTATCTCTAATTATTCACACAACACATATGCATTAAAATCACTTATAATTAATTCAGCACAAAATAGATATTTTAAAACACTTCGATAATATCGTGCGTTCTAAACTCATAAAAAATTATCGCAATACTATGATTCGAATGAAAAATAACATATTAAGTTTATCATATGTTTTGATTATATTGTTTTATGTTTTGAATCTTACTGCTTTTTTATGCGTCACGGCCTTAAGTTTTATCTATAATATTATACAAGGTGTTCCAGAATGTTGGATACAAATTTCGTGTGCAGATGGAGCGGTCTGAACTGAGTCGAAAAGTCCTCTATCATTTTGCAATTTTCGCAATAGTTAACGAGTTATTAATTAAAAATTGCCGTATTAGCCTACCACCAAAGGCAAAAGCGCGCAACAAGATACGACCGCCCAGCGTCCTCGTTTCTAGGATCGCGGGAAGTTGTTTTTTACAAACTGCAAAAAGTGAACAATTATAGCTCAAAACCGCCGCACATAGGCATTGTCGTTTGTAGAAAACAACTCCTTGAGTGCCTAGCAATGGCGACGCTGGGCGGTCGTATCTCGCTGCTCGCATTCGGCGGTAGACCGAGCTAAGACAATAATTTTTAATCATTAATACCTCGTTAACTATTGCAAAAATTGTAAAATTGTAGAGGTCTTTTCGACTCAATTTAGTCCGCTCTATCTGTACACACAAAATTCTCCCCAACATTCTGGGACATTCTGTACATACGGTTGAAATTTTCGGCATTATTTAAAAGAATATTGAGGCGCATCTCATCTCCTGTTTGTCGACCGACTATTATTTAGTTAAGTGGCATCTGTCGGCTGTTCGTCGGGAGTTTGGAATGATACATTTCGGAGGCATCGTTACAGCTTTTACTTATATAATAATACTGAACATTATTCTTACATAAATAAACATAAAATGACTTAAGATGAAATAATATGTAAATATCAAAGTAATGAAGAGTAGTAGAAATAACTGAAAAACTATAGAATACATAGAGTTTAAGTCCCTGAAAGTGCCTTGCCTTGGAAAAAAGGACAAAAGCGTGTTTCAAAATATCGCTTTGTCTTCTTATTTCCTGAAGCAAGACATGTGATAGATGTATAAAAGGTCTTACATGTTGATAAATTATGTGACCGTTTATACGCTAGCCGTATACGGTACATTTATCACATGCTGAGTATTCTGTACTTATTCACTTATGAAACATATCAATCGATTTATCAAAAAGTTGAAATATCTCACGAATTGTTTTGATTTTTTTTTATATTGTACCCTAATATTTTTTTTACGCAAGCTGTCCCGAAAAATCGATCTACATAAAAAAAATATATACTTCCATTTAGAAAAAAGTGCATTTGCATTTTTTAAATGCATCATTGGATTATAAAAAGAGTAAATTCGTAAGAAAGACCTTACACCATTCAATCTTTTTCCTTTATTTTTTTGTGTCACTATCCAAACTCGAGATATAACCTGTCCCAATTGCGTTTCGATATTGCATGGCAACTACGATGCGATCTTCTTTTGTCAAACGCGCGTTCCGCGAATATTTGAAATATCCTCTTATTTCAAGAGGCTATTCGGATTACTATAATAGTTTCTTATAAGAGGAATTTACTCTTGATTATAGTTTACGCTTCCACTCTTTTACTTATAGATAAATATGTATTAATTAAAGAGGAATATACTTTATGTAAGATTTTTTGCTTAGAAGAAATGCTAAGAGGAATTTTCCACTTAGAAACAAAATATTTTCTTTGAGTGAAAAAATGTAATCGATCCAATCAATACGACAGCAAAATTTTTTACATGGGTTAACAAAAATGTTTCAAATGTTAACTTCGAATTTTTTACTATTGATGAATATAAGAAGGAAGTGCGGATACTGAACGAACGATTTAATAAAGCCAAAATAATTCAAGGAATTGTAAAATATCATTTATTCATTCCTCAATGAAACGGGAAAGTCGAAGTTAGAATAACATCGTCTGCTACTACGTGGACTATTAAAACTATGTACAAAGAATAAAAACATTTACTTTACTCACTAATTTACATGTTCTGTATAATATTTACCATTTTAGCCAACAATTAATCAGCCTAAACTGCACTGATGATCCTGTCCGAACAGGCACAAGCCGCCGAACTCGATCATTCAGGTATACTGATGCACCACCTGAGCTGTGTGAAGTTGGTCCCCTCACTACTGAAAATCCAGCAACGACCTTTATCATTCGATTGGTGGTCGTTTGATAGTATTTGGTCCATTCCTGATGATTGGTAGTCAAAACTTTAATTAATATTACGAAAAAAAGACATACGCGCTGGGTGGGCCAACTTCACACAGCTCACCGCCTGTCCGGTACCGAGCGGCGGCGGCGCTTCATTTCAATAATTTTTTAAAAATAAAGTGCCCATTCGATCTCCAATTAAAAAATTTCATAATTTCTTTAGAATTGAAGTGGAAATACGATTATTTATTTTTTGCAATTATAAGTCGAGAAGTTGATAATGAAAAACGCAAATGAAAGTTATAAAGAATCGAACAACAATTTATTTTTTTAAAGAATTAAATTTAAAAAGTACCATCGTAAAGTACGTTTCAAGCCCTTTAAAAAAATCACCCCTTATGAGTCCGTTTCCTTCGAATTGATTCTGCAATAAAATAGTTTGAATGTTTTCATAATCGACGTTTTCTTCAATTTTTTGCAATTTTCAACCGCGCACAACTGCTTGAAAAAAAATCTCTAGTTTTTTTCCAAAAACAGGTGTCTCATATTTTCAGTGGCAGAATATGTCTGCCAAATTTAAAAAAAATCGGAATCATCGAGGTAAATTTTTTCTGAAAATCGTCCGGTTTGACGTGGAATGACTCATGTGTGAAATATTGCGTGCTACGTACTGCTATACGTGCTGGTATGCTAGTTTTCAATAATAAATTTGGTGTTATTTTTACTGAGAGATTTATTCCTTAATTGATGATGATAACAAATGTAATGACAAATACTTAAAAAAAGATATAAATATTTATATAGTTGGCTAGTTATGATTGAAGTGTAATAAATTACTGTGTTTATTTTTTATGAAATTATTAATAAAAAATTCTTAAACATAAAGTCAGAAAGAGGTTAAAAAATCTGTCACGTTCATAAATATATGTATATTATCTATGGTCATATTCAACCAATATCATCATGAGGTCACTGAAAAAGCTTAACAAATTTTTTATTTTTTAATAAAAAAACAATCTGACAGTAAAATTTTATTACTTTATTTGTAACTGAATATATGTTTTATTAAACTTTATGAAAGTTTGGTGAAAAAACTATTTTTTTACATTTATCCTATTATTTTGATTTTTGTGTCTTTGTCGCATTCTAAATATTTGTGTGTGTGTGTGCGTGCGTGTGTGTGTGTGCGTGTGTGCGTGTATGCGTGTGTGCGTGTGTGCGTGCGTGCGTGCGTGCGTGTGTGCGTGTGCGTGTGCGTGTGCGTGTGCGTGTGCGTGTGCGTGTGCGTGTGCGTGTGTGTGTGTGTGTGTGTGTGTGCGCGCGCGCGCGCGTGTGTTTGCGTATGTGCATGAGAGAGAGAGAGAGAGAGAATTAATATTTTAATTATATTATATAGTTTATATTCTATTATAATACATTTTATTACATTTCATTATATTGTGTTTATTGATATTTGTTGAAGACATACATAATTCTTCATTGTTATTATTATTTAAATCCTCTTTATTACGTATGTAGGCACTATTTTCAAAAAATATTTCATTTAATATTGGCTCCTGCGATTCATGTGAATATTCTTGCTGTGAATAATCATGTTACAAAATAATAAAAGAAAATGAAACATACATAACTTTTATATTATGTAAATGTATAATTTTCTTTTATCTCAGTGAGCATAATACTTAATTAAATGTATTTTATATTTTTAAATATTTGTAATTTATAAAAATAAAAAATTATAAAATTTTACTATTTTTTATAACTTTTATTTTTAATTATGCAAAAAGATTAATAAAGAAATCATTTTTCAATAGTTAAAAAGATATTATTAAATGCAGCTATTGTTTAAATATCTTAATCTAGGCAATAAGTTTGGGAAATATACATGAATTATGAAAATTTAACGAAAAGTACTTAAAATTATTATAATTACTTTGAATATTTACTTAGTTATAAATGACCACACGTATTTTTTTAATTTTTAGTAAATGTTAACCTATTGTATATATGCTCACTGAACTGCTTTCTCCACTGAATTTGCCCAATGCACTCTGCATGTGTGAAGCCAAAACTAATAACGTTCTTATGATTAGTGTACGCAGAGCACGTCACTAAGCAGCACGGAACGAATCAGTTAAGAAAACTAGTACAAAATATCGTACCGTGTGCCGTGGGCTTAAGATCCGGATATTTGTGCCCTTATCGCGCACAGGAAGCAGCAACTTGCGAGTGAGTAAGGTTTTCGCTGAAGTGAGATAGAAATATTTTTTTAGGAAACCCGACGCTCGGATTAAATGTATCCAATCCGTATAGAATGTCTATCTCGGCTGATAAGTGGTCTGCTCGATAAACAAAGCCCAAAGCGGTTTTCGAGATATTAATTCAGGATCGCGCGAGAGAAGGTATTTCTTCAAAATATCAAAATCTTTACATAAAAAATTGAAATTGATCCTCAGTGTCAATTGAAATTGACAAAAAATGTTTATGATGTTTTTACAGAACCGGATCGACTTTACTGTAAGTATTGTTCTCTGTACTTGTATATAATAATTTCGTATTCTGTAAATGGACACACATAAACATTATTTTTATCGATTCGATTTATTAGCAGATCTCTTCAACTATTAACAAAGGCAGCAAGAAAATCAATGCGAAAATTATGCAAAGCTTGTTTAATTGCCGATATATTCCGATACAAAAATTACAAAATCCCAAATTGTACAACTTTATTAAAAAATGGATTCAATAACATGACCCAGAAGCATCTATAGTACGAAAAAACTATATAGAACCATGCGACATTAAAATAATATGTCAAATTCGTAATTCTGTCACAGAAAATAATATCTGGATATCAATAAATGTAACTACGAATGTGGAAGGCAGAGCATAGCAAATTTTATTGTCAGTACATTGCGTTCTAATCGTCCCGGTAAAATTAATTTCCTTCATTCAGTAGTGTTGGAAAAAATAAGTAATAAAGTAATTGTAGTTCATAAATCTTTGGAACAATTATGGCCTGCTGAAATAAATTACGGAAAATTATTTGTATTGGACGGATTGCTGCTTACATAAAAAAAGCAAGGAAAACATTACGTACTATATTTCATAAAATGGCCCACGTTACTTGTTTGATATATAACTTACACCGTGTAGCCGAAGAAGTTAGGTATATATACAAAAGAGCAAACTGGATAATTTTGGAAACAAACTGGATAATTTTGGAAACAAAAAAATTTTATTAAGTATTATATAGTAGAATGGAAATATTTTAAAAATGCTACCGACCATCTTCGCCAATTATAACTCGTTGAGTTACTTGGATCGGAGCAGTATGTTGCTACAAAAATCATTTATCAACAATTAAAAATGTAATTTTAGCTTTGACGAATGATTCAGCTGCTATCAAAAAAATGAAGAAATTATTTTAGTCACCGAAAAGTCCAAAAAGAATTAAAAATAATTCATAACAATATTATATATATAAAAATTTTTTTAAAAACACTTCAGAAAATCAGAATCTTCTAATAATAGACGCAATAAAAGAAATGCAAGAAGTACAAAATATAGTTTTAGTATCTGATGATATTAAGTTATATATTAAAAAATATTAATTTCTGTCTTAAAAAAATATAAAATATCAAAAATTTCCATCAGATAAAAAATGTATACCCCCTATTTTCAATTATACGTCACTGACTTCATGTGCATAGAACGCAGTTTTTCAAAATACAAATTTATTTTATCAAATAACAGAAGAAATTTTAATCTAAGGGAAGTTTTAATTATAATCAATTACTTTTATAATTAAAGTAAGTTAAAAGTTAAACAAAAATTGAAAAGAATAAAGTTTTTGTTTAATAAGTATGTTAAAAAGTATTAAGAAAAATATTTTAATTTAAAAAATATTTATATATAAAATATACTAATAAAAAAGTAAAGAAACGTAAAAATAAATTTAAGAATAAAAAAATTTTAAATACAATAAAAAATATTAAAAAATGGAATCGTGTCCAACGTCTTCGTTCGTAATTCTTGGGAGATTTGATTAATTGTAAGAGTGAGATAATATTTTTATTATGATGTGATAATGATGATGTATCTTAAATAAAAATTTACACAGTTTTGAGTTTTGCGTCGAAATATCTTTGCTCATAAGTCAGGTAAAAGAAAAAAAAAAACTTATTATATGTATAATTCAAACTGAAGCTGTCACTTAAAAGATAATCTAAGAGGATCTCTCTAGTAGGTTTACATAAGGACACATGGTCTATCACCATCACGTATTCACATTTTGAGCGAGTACTACCATGTCTCTTGAGCATTTTCAACAAATTTCTAAAAAATTTCGCATTTCAAAGAAAACAGAAAACTTAAAAAAGCATTCTCGTACGATTAAGAATTAATATAAAAATTCTTTCAGCATTTTGTTTCAATATTCATTAGACCGCATGCCAGTTGAGATTTATCTGGATAGATCAAATGCTGTCGGTGGGCATATGGTTTCCTCGAGTAATATTTCTATCTCATTTCAACCAGCACTGGACTCACTCGCACGCTGCGGATTTTCGCGCGCGATACGGGATCGTGTACGAACATTCAGATTCTATTAATAACACATCAAACTCATTCACTATATAAAATATTTCATAATAAATTTGACTATTGAGTGCAATTTATTAAAAAAAACCCTAAAAAAAAAATTTTACATAATCTAGAAAATAACAAATTTAATGTTAAAAAAAATGATATACAATAGTACAATCGAAATAATTGAAGAATGTATATTTAATGAAATAAAAGTCTTTCATATTTTGAGGAACAATACTTTTAATATCATGCATAATATTTATAAAGTTTGCGAATAAAATCTGTCTTGATTTGTCTCAAATTCTATTACTACTCTTCTAGCTGGTATAAATTTAAAACGTTTCACAAGATTTAAATAATTGTATCCCAGTTTTTAACTCTGATGCAAGTGTATTAGATTGAATTTTTAATTTAATTTTTTTAAAAAGAGAAAATTAAATAATATTGTAGACATTAATTTTTGTATTATAAATGGTCGTTCGTCGGTTTTTTTTTGCAAGTCAAGTAATATGTTTTATGAAGTATTTTGGTCTCATTATTAGGTCCTCTTATGCCGCCAAATGATTTTTATTAAGAATTATATCTTACTTAAGAGCAATAACTGATATTTTAAATCTTTTTTATGGTAAGAAATTGAATATTTGCAATGTTTGATAACATCACAAAATTTACATGAGGGCTTCCGGAAAGATGGCGGAGGGTGTGGATGGTCGGGAGGTAGTGTCTGGATAGATAGGAGAATTGGGAGTGAGTTAAGTGAAAGTAAAGGGAGTGGGTGTGCTGGAAAGGTGAAGGAGGAAGAGAGGAAGATGAGCAATTGGAGGGAAGGTTGAGGAGCAAGGACAGGAGATGTGAGAAGGAGGTGAAGTTTCGGAGTAAGGTTGGGAAGGAAGCAAGAAGGAGGATGACACGAAGGATTGGAGAAACATAGAGGGTCGACCGAGAAGATCTCGCACTGGGACGTGTAGTGGTGTAGTTGGAGCAAGGAAGGAGAGGAGATGATTGGCGGAGCGAGGACGGATCGACAAATCGGCAGCGGAACGATGGATCGAATGGAGAAAATGAGAGGGTCGATCAAGAAGTTCTCGCACCGGGATAAGTAGAGTGGAATAGATGGCGCAGAGAAGGAGAAGTGGCAATTGGCGGAGCGAGGGTAGATCGACGGATCGGCGGGTGATCGATGGATCGAATGGAGAAATAGAGAGGATCGATCGGGAAGTTCTCGCTCCGGGACGTGTAGCATGGAGCAGATGATGTAAGAGAGAAGAAGTGGCGAATGGCGGTGCGAGGGCAGATCGACGGAGCGACGGTAGACTGGCGGATCGGTAGAGACGGAAGAGGGTGAGGAGAGGTTAGGAGGAAGTGAAAAGTGAGAAGCGGAAAGAAGGTGAGAGAGTAAAGAGGAGGGGAAGGAGTACGACAGTGGAGGGTGGACCGGGAGGAGAGCGGATGAGAACGATCGAGGTTCGAGAAGGAACGAGAGACTGACTCCGGAGGACACGAGGAAGCGAAGAAAGCGGAGGTTGGAGAGTGGAGTGAGGAGAGCAATAGGGAGCGGACAAAGGGAAGGAGCGGGAAAGAAGGAGGAGCACCGGGAAGCGGAGGGAGCAACAGGAAGCGGACAAAGGGAAAGGAGCGGGAAGGCAGGAGAGCACCGGGAAGCAGAGGAGAGCGAGGAAGAGAAGAAGAAGGAAGGATGAAGAAGGAGGGGAGAGGAGGGTGGAAGGAGTGGAGAAAGAGGCGAGGAAGAAGGGAGGAGGAAGCAAGGAGGAGGAAGAGAGAGAGAGACGGCGCCAAGGGGCAGGAAGGAGATGGATTGGGGAATGAGAGATCGTTAAGGGCGGTAAGAAGATGGAGAGATATCCTTTTGGCAGCGTGGGGAAAGGGGGAGGGAACGTGGGAAGGGAGAGGGCGTTTAGTATGTAATGGCCAGCGAAGGTCAGGTTGGGAGATGAAGAAGGAAAGAAATGTACATACGTAAAGGCGGAAGTAGGTTTAAGAGAACGAGGTATGAGAGGGAGAGAGAGAATGGAGAGCGAGAAATGGATGAGGAGGGAGAGAAAAGGATGAGTGGAGTGGAGAGCGAAGGCGTAAGGTAGGGGAGAGGAAGAGGAGAGCGCAGTGAAAAAAGGGAGAGGAGAGAGGGTGAGAGAGGAGTGCGGAGATAAGAGAGAGGGGAGGGAGAGGATGCTTAGTATGTAATGGCCAGCGAAGGTCAGGTCGGAAGATGAAGGAGGAAAGAAAGGTATATATGTAGAGGCGGAAGTAGGTTTAAGAGAACGAAGTATGAGAGGGAGAGAGAGAATGGAGAGAAGTGAATGGGCGAGGAGTGAAAATGTAAAGGCGAAAGAGAGAGAGAGAGAGGTGTGAGTGAGAGAGAAAAAAGAGAGAGTGGTGAGAAAGGGATAGGAGAGGTGCGAAAAGGGAAAGGACCTTTAGAATGTATCGGCCAGAGAAGGTCAGGTCGGATAGAAAAGGAGAAAGAATGTAAAAATGTAAAGGCGAGAGTAGTGAGCGAAATATGAGAGAGAGAGGAAAAGGGGGGAGAGAGAGAGAGAGAGAGGGAGAGGGAGAGGGAGAGAGAGAGAGAGAGAGAGAGAGAGAGAGAGAGAGAGAGAGGGAGAGAGAGAGAGAGAGAGAATAGTGTGGAGGAGCGAGGAAGGAAAGAGATGAAATTGTAAAGGGAGCGGGAGTCCCTGTGTACCCCGAAAAGGGTTTAATAAACTACTACTACACAAAATTTACATTAAATTATTTGATAATATTTTGAAAAAAAAACATAATATTTTGTATTATGCACGATTTATGCTTGTATTTTGTGTAAGATTTGTAGTGAATCGTTGGTGCGTTTTAAGATAAAACATAAAGAACCAAAAATAGAATAGAAAAAATGATCCAAATATGACCTAGGATAGGCCTGTATCGTTTGATTAGTCTGTTGGAGCTTCAAGTTCGAACTATTTAGGTGACAGATCAAATCTATGATAAAAGCTAGCTTAAAGAGGATCGTGTTTTATTATATATATTTCATTTTGGAAAATAAGAATTCGTATAAATATGTGAATCCAAACATTGAAAAAATTTTAAGTCCGAAATTATGTAATTGTGAAAATTTGGTTTCATTCAAAGTTAAAGCTTCACAAAGTGACTCGACGTCTTCAAAAAATAATTTTAATGTGTCTAATTTTGTAATGCACATTTTTTATAAGAAAAGGTAAATTTCTTTTCTCATAGCAAAAAATTTTTGCAAAATTTTTCCGGTAAACATCCATCTGACTTCACAATAAAGAGGCATATCTTTATACGCTGCATCATATTTTTCCAGAAAACTTTTAAATTTGCGATGAAGTAGGAATTTGTTGCAACTCTTTATCGCATTATTGCTGTTACTGTTTGCATAGCAGTACACTAAGAAAAAAATATAGTTACTTTTGGTCTCAATCACAATTTTATAATATTTCTAACGATAATGAAGGTGATTTCGTGCCATTACATGGTACAACAACCGGTATCGATATTTACAAAGCACTTGAGAGCACACTTAAAAAATTTAATTGCGATTTCTCAAAATGTTCATGCATAGTAACAGGTGCGAAGTCTATCGAAAATTGGACTTTTAGGACAATTAAAGCAGAGGAATTTAAAATTTTCTCTGCTTCATCGTATTATTCATTAGGAAGCTTTATGCGGGAAAAATCTCAAATTATCTACTGCAGACAATAACAACAATAATAAATGCAATTAAAGGTGGCAACAAATTCCTGCTTCATCGCAAATTTAAAAGTTTTTTGGAAGAGTACGATGCGGCGTATAAAGACGTGCCTCTTTACTGTGAAGTCCGATGGATGAGTGCCGGAAAGACTTTACAACAATTTTTTGCTGTGCAAAAGGAAATTTATCTTTTCTTACAAGAAATGTGTATTTCAAAATTGGATACGTTCAAATCATTTTTTGAAGACGTCGAGTCTCGGCGAATTAGCATTTATAACAGATTTGACTTGTCACTTAAATAGTTTAAACTTGCTCCAACAGACCAACCAAACGATATCCGAGTTAGGAAGTCACGTCGATTCATTCCGTGCAAAATTAAAATTATTTTTAAACCATTTGGAAAGAAATAATATATTTTTCTTTCTTTCATGCAGCGTTCTTGTTGCAGAACATAGCACGAAATGCGAATTTAAAATAGATCTTAAACACATCTTATTGAAGAATTAATTAAACAATTTGATCAACGATTTCGCGATTTTTAACCGTTAAGACAAGATCTCATTCTTTTTGAAACTCCTCGAACTGTTCCTATAGTTGAACAGACTATTAATTTCCAATTAGAGTTGTGCGATTTACAAAATGACATTTCGCTGAAATCGCGACCAGAAACAGGTGTAGAATTTTTCTAAATTTTGAAGAAAGCCAAATTTCCACAATTACACGATTTTGGAATTAAAATTTTTTTCAATGTTTGGATCCATGTACTTGTGCGAATCCTCAAAAATGAAGTATATAAAATCAGGAATACGATCCTTTTTAAGCGGTGCATCGTTATCCTCGTTGATGTGAGTAAATTTAAGATTGATGTGAATATTTCATCTCTCAAGCCAAAAAAGTATTAATTAATAAATTAATAGATTACAATTTTAGTGGAATAGGCCTACTGGGGAAACCACTTAAAAAAAAACGCATCGACAATTGTTCTTTTTAATGTGAATGATAAAATGTGTAAATCTTATAAAAATTCTTCCGAAATAGAGTTTAAACATGCAAAATTAACTAAAATCATTTTATTAAGAACCAATCAAATTTTGATTTTAAAACATTTTACAGATAAATAAATCATAAATTAACATTATCAACTATATCTTGAGCAATCCAAGGATTATTATTGAATTGTTCAATTATATATCCCATTTCTCGCTTAATTTATAAATGGCACATATATTTAATTAGTTCATTAATTCATAAATTATAACATCAATGAACATGTATAGGAGCTTACAGCCATCAGTTATCAATAAATTATCATTTTCTAATTTACCAATTTCAAAAAACGAAATTTGAGAATAAAAAACAAGATTTAAACAATGATGTTCCTTCTCAGAATATATTCTACGTGTGAAAATACACAAGTTTACAAAATTAGAGAAGAAAACATTATATTGGATATTTATCACAAATTTTGTTATATAACGTATAAATTTTGGTTATATCAATAACCAAATTTGTACATTGTTTCTTCAATGTATGAGATAACTTACTTGCGTATTTCGTCATCTTCGCCGTCATTTCGTTATTCAATCGACGTCCAGTTCAAATTGCAGTAATAATTAACCACTTGGAGCATACTTGAAGTATTTAAATATAAATATTAAGTATAAAAGGTACAAAGTATGAGTACAAAACTAAGATTAGACTGTGCGCTCGAGCGCAGGTTAACATATCCTCACAACGTTCATCACGAAGCCGGCTGAAGCACACTGACGACTGACGCAGCATTGTTAGGTAGCCGTTCTTTCGTGCATGCGCATCAAATATTGCATCACTACAGTATTTACTTCAGATTTATAAAGATCCTGTAGGGGCCTTATTTTGACGCTCTATAAAAGTTATATAAAAATTTTTAGAAGGCAATAGAAAAACCAAATAAAATTTTATATATATATATATATATACATAATTATTAAAATTAAATGATTTATACAATAATAAGATTTAAACAAAAGAATAAAAGAGAGAATAGAATTTTGAAATAATTGTATAAACAGAAAATTTACTATAAAATATTTTTTTTTGGCAGAAATTCTAAAGAATATCAACATTTGTTGCAAGGATAAGGAAACTGCCAAAAACTTTATCAGTATTCTCAAAAAATACATTTTTTTAATATATAAATATTAAACTTAAAAATATAAGTAAGTAAGTAAGTAAGTAAGTAATTAGTTTATTCCCTTTGCGGGGTACACGCGGACCTCCGCTCCGCTTACAATTAACTTAAATCTATTTATTCGCTCGCCCGCGAGAGAGAGAGACACACACACTCACATCCATCCATACATTCCCACTCATTCCTTTGGACCTCCGTTTCCGCTGTATGCTTCTCTCTTTCCCATCCTTCCTCATTCACACCTCCTCCCATCCTTCTGCCTTCCTCCTCTTCCCTCCCTTCCAACATCTCTTCCCACTTTATCATCCACTCCTCTCCCTCCCCCCTCTCCCCGAGAACCTCCTCCACCGCCTCCTGCCACCCTCTCTTCTGTCCCCAACTCGTACATTCTTCCCACACATGCTCCCACGTTTCCTCCCCCCATCCACATCTCCTACACTTTCTCTCCTCCCCTCCCTCCCAATACCTGTTTCCTCTCATCCCGTCACCTAACCTATGCCTTGCTATCCTCTGCCATCTTTCCTCCTTCCATCCCTCTTTTAGGTATTCCGGTACTCCCTTTCCTTTTATTCTTCCATACCATTTATTAAATTTAGACTCCCTTATCCTTTCCCATCTCTCCCTCTCCTGCATCTTTCTCTCCTTCCTTACTATCTCTTCTCCTCTCATTTCTCCATCTTCTCTCATCTTTTCTATCACTTTCAAGCTCCATCCTTTCCTCTCATAGTACTCTTTCCTCTCCTTCTCCCATTCGCCCACTGCTGATCCTTCCTTTGCTCTTTCTCTCAACTCCTCCCAACATAACCTGGCCAGTTCCCCTCCTTTTCCCTCCCCTAATCTTCTCTCGTATCCCCATGCTCTTAAACCCGCCCTTCCCCTCAGCTTCTCTCTTTGAAATTCTTCCCTTAATAGATAACTTGGCGTACTCCTTCCCACTCCTGCTATCCAGTTTAGGAATCTATCCTGCACTTTCTCCATTTCTTCCCTCTCTTTCCACCCCCATATCTCCACTCCATACCCCATCACTGTCCACACCAGCCTGTCAAACAGCCACATCCTTCTTGCCCAGTCTTTTCCAAATCTTCTTTTTCCTATCCCCCAGACCTCTCTCATCACCACCGCTCCCTTCCTCACTCTTTCCTTTATATGTTCTCTCTGTCCTCCATTTGCCATCAGCATATATCCTAAATAATTAAATTTCTTCACTTCTTCTATCTTTTTTCCTTTCCATTTCCACTCTATCTTTTTCCATCTTCCCCCTCCCCTTCTGCATCTCATCACCTTCGTTTTTTCCACATTTACCTCCAGGCCTTTTTTATCCACATACCTCTCCAACCCTTTTAACATTCTCTGCATCCCATTCTCCTCCTCCGCCAGGACCACCACATCATCCGCATACGCCAGTGAATAAATTTTCTTTCCTTTTACTTTCGTTCCTCCCCATCCCTCCTCCTCCAACGCCTCGTCCATGTCCGCTATCAGCAAAGTGAATAAACAGGGACTCAAGGGACACCTCTGTCTCACTCCCTTCTCTGTCCAAAATCTTCCTCCTTCTTTCTCTCCTACTCTCACCCTGCTCACTGTCTCCTCCAACACCTCCTCGCATCTCACTACCAGCCCTTCCCTCACTCCCTTTTTTCTCATACTCTCTATCAGAATTCCCCTGTCCACCGAGTCAAACGCCGCCTTCATGTCTATGAACGTGGCTACCATTTTTCTCCTCCCTTCCGTCACCCTCTTGTTTATCAAATAGTTTATTACATAAATTTGGTCTATTGTTCCCATCCCTCTTCTGAAGCCCGCTTGACTCGGTGGCAATATTCCTTTCCTCCCTAACTCCTCCTTCAGTCTCTCCGCCAATATTGCTGCGTACACCTTATATGCCGTTTGCGTCAGCGTTACTCCTCTATAGTCCTCTAGCCTTCCCCCTTTCCCTTTCTTCAAAATCGGCACTACCACTCCTTCTCTCCAATCCTCTGGCCATCCCTCTCCTTTCCAGACTCTATTACATATCTGCCACAACCACTCTCTCACCTCCTTTCCTCCATACTTCCACACTTCATTTCCTATACCATCTCCCCCGGCCGCCTTTCCTTCCTTCAATTTCCTTATAGCCCTCTCCATTTCTTCCTTGCTTATCTCTTCCTCCTCCTCGCTTTCCACCATTTCCCTTTCTCTTCTTATCCTCCAGTTTACACCTCCCAGCAATTCCTTGAAATACCTTTCCCATTCTTCCATCTCTATTCCCTGCCCTATCCCTCCTCCTCTCCTTCTCTTTCTCTCTCCTCTCACCACCTTCCATACCTGTCTCTCTGTTTTCACTTTTTCCATTTCTCTCTCCCATCTTTCTCCCTCCTCTCTTTTCTTCTTCTCACACATTATTCTGTATTCTCTCTTCACTTCTCTATACTTTTCTCCATCCTCTCCTTGCCTTTTCCATCTTTTTAGTTCCTCTTTCACCTCTTCTTTTTTCTCTCTGCATTCTTCATCCCACCATCCTTTTTTCTTCTTTCCCTTCAACTCTTTTTCCACTCTCCTCATCACCACCTCCACTCTCTCCTTTAGCCTTTTCCATTCCTCTTCTCCCCCTCTCACTTCCTCTTCTTTCCTCCCAAAATATTCCTCGAATCTTTTCCTTCCCTCCTCCGTCCATACTCCTTTTCCTCCTTTTTTCCTTTTCCATTCTTTCCTTTCATCTCTCCTCTCTCTTCCTTCTATCCACACCGTTAACGGTTGGTGATCTGAGTCAATCCTTTCCTCCACCTTCATCCTTCTCACTCCTTCTCTTGTCTCCTCATTTCCTAATACATAATCAATGACCGTTCCGTTCTTCCCTCCTGTGTATGTCCACTCTCCCTCTTCATCACCTTCTATATTTCCGTTCATTATCGACCATCCCAGCTCCTCTAAAACACCACACAATTTTCTACCGTCCCCATTCATCTTCCTGTCTCTCGATCTCCTTCCCTCCTTCTCCATCCCTTCCTCATTTCTCTCTCCCACTCTTCCGCCTTCTCTTCCCGTTCTTGCATTGAAATCTCCTCCTATTAATACTCTCACCCCTTTCTCCTCATTTTCCATCCATTCTCTTAATTTCTCCATCTTCTGATCTATATCCTTGTTTACATACACTCCTATTATCCTCCACCATCTTCCTCCTAGATTCACTTCTTCCATCATTATTCCCTCCTCTCTCCTCTTCCTTCCTTCTTTCTCTCCTCTCACCTCCATCCCCTCTTTCCTTCCCATCACCATTCCTCCTATCGCTCTTCCTTTCTTATTCTTCCTTCCCGCTTCCTGCACTTCCCACACAAAACCTTTTGGCATTCTTCTCTTTATTCTCTCCCACCCTTTCTCCTGTATCCACGTTTCACTTAAAATTATCACATCCCACTCTCCCAATTTCTCCCAGAACTCTTTATCTTTGTTTTCCAATCCTGCCACATTCCAAAATCCTATTTTATATTCCTCCTCTTCTTTCCTCTTCTCCTTCCTCTTCCCCTTCCTCTTATTTTTATCTCTCTTCTTCCCTTTCTTCTCCTCCTCGCCAGGTTGCCTTAGGCGAAAACCTTTTCCATTCTTTCCCCTCCTACCCTTTCCTCTCTTTCTCTTTCCCTCACCTCCCCTCCATCACTCGTCCTCCATCCTTCTCTTCCCTCGTCCCACATCCACATACTTCCCTCTACCCACATCTTCATATACCCCACTCTTACTCTCTTCCCCTCTCTCCTTTTCTTTTCTGCTTCTCTCCTTATCATCCATTCTATTCTTCTCTCCTTTTCTGTCAAATCGTCCGTTATCCACTCTTTCCTATCTCTTAGCCTTTTCTTTCCTTTCATTACTTCTATTTTCTCCTCTACACTTGTAAACCTTACCCACACCATTTCTCTTCCTTCTCCGTTCTTCCTCCCTATCCTCCTTATCGTCTCTATCTTCGCTATCGCTCCTGTCTCTTTTATTATCTCTTTCACCTCTTCTTTCAGTCCTTCCTCTCCTTCTTTCTTTGCTTCCACTCCTCTTATTATCACATTTCTTTTCTTCTCTTCTCTCTTTTTCAACTCTCCTTCCATCTCCAATCTCCTCATTCTTCCCTCCATTTCCCCCCATTTTTCTCCCGGCCCCTTCTCTGCCTCTCCTCTTTCTCTCTCTCTTTTTCCTTTTTCTTTTTCTCTTCCTTCCCCTCCTCCATCTTTTTTTCCATCTCGCTCAACCTTCTTTCCAGTCCTTCTTTCTCTTTCTCCCATTCTTTCCTCATTTCTTCCATCCATTTCTTCATCTCCTCTCTTTCCTCCCTTAATTCTTTCATTTCTCTCATTATCTCATTAAAGCCCGTTCTCATTTCTTTTATTACTTCCTTCCATCTCCCTTCCTCCGACTCCACCGGTGATCTTACCACTCTCGCGCTTTTCTTGAACGCTTCCAACTCCTCCTCCTCCCTCTCCTCCTCTTGCATCCCTTTCCTTTTTTCTCCTCTTTTAATAAAGTCCACTATCGGCAGGCTGTTTGATCTCTCTCTTATCATTTTTTCGATTTTTGTTGGCCTCCCCACCTTCTTCCTGCCTTCTTCCCTCCCCTCTTCTTCCTTCCCTTCTATTTCTTTCCCTTTCATAACTCTCTCACTCATCTTCTTATCTCTCTCCTACTTACTTACTTCTTTTCTACACTTTCTCACCCTCCCGCACTTCCTACACCTTCTTCTGCTCCGTTCGCTCTGCCGCCTTCCCTAACGCGCTACTCTATGCTCCTTCCCGCCGCTCCTAACCTACGCTCTCCGCCTGTCTAATATCCGTTCTATCTCACTCCTCCCTTACTGTCGCTCTACCCCTCCACTTTCGCTGCTTCACTCGACCCTCCGCTATTCCCTCCACCTCTCTATGCCTTCACCCTATCTCTCTTTTTTCCCTACACACTCTCACACTCACTCCTTGTCGCACACACACCACTCGCTCTTGCCACCGGAAACGGAAGTCCTCACTTAAAAATATAAATATATATATATATATATATATATATATATATATATATAATGTTTATACAGGGTGTCCGAAAATTCGCGCATTCAGTGCACGTGATATGATACTTTATGATGCAATATTACTATGTCTTTATTTTCAAATGAACAAGTGAGTGAGAAGCGCGCGATGGTCCTGAAAACCACATGGATAAGAATGCTTATTCGTTCATTTCAACCAGCTCGCCTGCGAAAACTGCTTGTCGGACGGAATTTTGCTAAAGGAAATAGTTATTTCTTTTATCATAAAGCATCACGTCACACGCACGGAACGCGCGAATTTCCGGACATTCTGCATACAATAAAATATCCAACATAATAAAAAAAATATTGATATTATATTTACCAATTTAACATTATATTGTTATTTAATTATATACATATATCACATATGTAATAATTATGAATAATATTTCATCGCATATCACCGTATTTGAGGTATTCTGAAACAAATTAAGCTCAGAAAATAAGTTAGTAATATTGTGTGTGACTATAATACTAGCATATGTATATAAAATAAAAACTGAACTAAGTACTCTTTTATAAAATTAAAAATGAAATAATTAAACATAAATAATTATTAATAATTAAATCAATATTAATACTGAAATAAATGTTTCTGAAGAAATAAACAAATTTGATAATATAAATAAGAAATAAAAATAATCATAAATTTAATTACTTGAATATAAATGTGTATTATGTAATTCCAAATGTCTTATATCAGGTTAAAAACTTATGCATTAATATTTTCAAATTAAAAATCGAAATTTACAAATGAACAAAATGATATCATTAGATAATCGATTATATTTTTTAATTTTTACATTACTTATAATAAAAAATATTTGTTCTACTTTAGCATTAGAGCAAGAATATTAGAGCAAGAATATTAGAGATAGAGACAACACAGATTCTACTAATATTTTTGAAGTTGGGAACGTTTTCATATCGTTAATATTTTAAAAATTTAATATTCTTTTTTACATTTCATCCATTTGCAAGGAATTTAATTTTGCGTTTTCAAAATCATTAAAAATTGTTGACAAATTTCGCCATTCAAATGCAAGATTTGTAACATCAATATTTCCTATTTCTTCGGCAATGTAAGATAAATATTCAAATTTATTTTTATTTTTATTAAAAAGCGCAATTTTAGGATACATAAAAGTTAACTGTTCAAAAAAAGTATTTTTATGTGATAAATGTTTCACAACTTCTTTAATAGTTAATTTATAAAATTTGAAGCAATTTAATTTTATTTGTTACGCAAATTTAAAAGAAGTCTCTTGAGAAGCTTTCACACTGATCCTACATATATGAATATATATATAATTTTGATTTTGTCTATATGACAAATTATAAGTTCGATCCTTTCGTGATATAAATCTTTCAGTGGAATATACCGAGAAAAATGTTTTTGCATTATGAACCAAAAGTTCTGTTGATGTATACTCAAGAAAATTATTTAGTTGCTGTAAACAAATATGTTATTTACTTATATCTTGTTAAATCATTTTGGTTTAGAGCACAAAACAGAACTGTTTAGAGAACAAAACGATTTAACAAAATATAAACAAATAACATATTGTTTATAGCAACTGAACAATTTTCTTGGGTATACATTAACAAAACTTTTGATTCATAATACAAAACATTTTTCTCAGTGTAGAGCTATAGAAGAAAAATTATTTTATAAATTGTATCAACACAATAGTACCTCATAGATAATGTGAAATCTATCAACATAATTGTATCTGGAAAAAGAGATTAGTTATAATAACCGAATTTATTTAGTTATGGATTTTTATTGAAAACTTGGTTACTATTATTATATTTGATAATAGTTATCAAATATTTATTAACTCAATTATTGAATAAATTTTATTTGTAGTTGAGTCAATTAAATAATTTAATAACAGTTATCAAATATTAAGTATCTGTCACTAAACATTTGGTGAGTATAACAAAGTATTTGATTAGTGTTACTAAATCATTTAATTTAACTTTATTAAATACTTTGTTAATAAAGTATTTCAGCTATTACATGAAAAAATCTAAAGAAAATAAGCCTACATATTGTTAAATACAATAAATAAATACATATTTGAAATAATCAGGAAACATTTTAAATAATATAATTATGTATCATTCTTAAATCTACTATTTTTCAATATTTGAAGAAAATAACCATGATCTTGGAGATAGCGCATGCGTAAATCGCGCTTGTTGTGCCAGCAGTGCCGAACTGCCGACGCGTTCACGAATGCTAGACTATTATTTGTTTTTATACGATAACAATCTTGTCGTGACGCGCATTTTCGTATCTGCGAAGAGAAGACCTGTGAAATATTGATTGTGTAGCAAAGAAATGGATATTCTTTTATGTGAATGAAGAATTGTCTCATCTTTATGATGTTTTTCAAGGTAATTAAGTTTGATGTACTAGTTTTCTTCAAGAAGAAAATTTCTTTATGCTAAAGCCTATAAATAAAAGGCGAAAGGAGAACTGCCGTAAAGCTGGTGAGACGATAAACCTCTAATAGATTAACCTCTAATAGATTAAAAGAAAATCGCGATACGAGTTACCATGGTTACATTATTATTGTTCGCTTTAAATCATAACCTATATTATTCAGTTAATTATATTATTATTTCGATATTTTCATTTTTTGTGCATATTATAATAAATATTATTGGGTGTACTTCCGAAAAGCCCATATCTTCGATCATTTTGAAACTATGTGTACTTACTGTATTTTTTATGCTGATTACAGATATGATAGTGAAAATTGGCGCAAATTTGATTTTCATGGTGAAAACTATGGTGAAAAACTCATAAAAATGATGATTTTTTAATAATTATCTTAACAAATATTGAAAATTTTGAAAAATGTTCTAGATAAAAATTATAGATCTTATTAAAACACACATTTTATGTTCTATGCATTTTCACTGTCAACAAAATTATCGCAACACTTTTATTCATCAAAATTTTACCTTTTTTCAATTAAGCATAACTTCGTCAATTTTGATCGTACACTGCAAAACATATCCTTTTTATATACAAAGGACATTTATGTTTTATAAAGGAATATTCAATATTAAAACGAATTTCTCACATGTCTATTTGATTTAAGCGTGACTATGCAATTCTTAATATGACACTATATTCATGTATATATTAAAATCCTTTATATAAATAAGACTAATAATTATATCTGTTAAGACAGACTTTATAACGGATATTATAAAGGACTTGGTCATCGATTGTCGTTTCGGTCATATATATTTAAAGCGGACAACAATAACGTAACTATGGTAACTCGTATCGCGATTTTCTTTTAATCTGTTAGAGGTTAAAGCATTTCTATCATCTCGCTAGCTTTACGGCAGTTCTCCTTTCGCCTTTTATTTATAGTGTCTAATACGATTTAATGTTTAATATATATTTGTTGCTAATTATTGCCAACGAGTAATATGGGTCTCGATCGACGTGGTAACCATCGCGGTAAATGTTCCGCATGTGATTGTGACGAATTTGAGTTACCTCTCTTGTGGACGAAGAATGTGTAAATATTAAAAATGTATAGACTGTGACGAAATTGTATTTAATTATGGTGTATATTGCAGTTTATCAAAGAAGTTGAATTAAGAATGAAAACATCCATTGTGAAAAAGTGCTATTAACACTATAAATACTATATATAAACAGACAGCGAAGAAAGGAATTAGCAATATTCTACAGCTACAAAAATTTTTAAGTTTGCCAAGGTTAAAGACTATTTTCTCGAACAGGAAAAATCTATAATAAATTAAAATTGTTTTTGTTGCTTTATCATATGCTTAAGAGATATTTAATTAACTTTAATTTTTTTCTGTAATTCGTGCAGAAAGTTCCAACATTTGAAGATCTAATTTTATCTTCTGCTGGACCAAAAGTATATTACAATAATACTACAGCTTGACTTGTGGTAAGTGAGACTGATCAGTTAACGATGGATGTTGCATCTGCAGAAGAGGCAGATTGGGATTAACTGTTTACTTCATAGATTTGAATTATCCATCATCTTTTAACCAATTGCTTGGTTTAATTGAAATTTTATGCCTGGGTAATGATAATCAATTTTTAGGCAAGCGAGCTAAAGAAATTCTGTCCAATTGTACTTCGTAAATTATAATGTAAAAGTTTTTATTATTTCATTAATTTCTATTATAAATCAGTTTTTATTATTTTTAGTTTTGCTCATCCCTTTTTTCCTTTGATATATGTTAAACGACATATGGATAAAGATTTTTTTCAGTTCATTCATTTATACATATTGTTACGCCCGATAGATCCGGTCAGCTGCTTGGCCGGATCGATATATTGATTTTTCGGAAGAAGCGACATTCGGCGCGTGGCAACGAGGGAAACAAGCCGGAGACCGTCAGATTTTGACAGGACTCGGTCCTTGTCACACGTGTACGCGCGCGTATCTGTATCTTATTGCAGATTTTCCGTACGCTCAGCTGTATTTTACGGTTCTGAAATTAAAGTTCTTGTGTTCCCGTCACTCCAGTGTTGTGTCCTTTATTGTTCCGTGTGCGCGATTACGCGAGTGACGCGCGAGGCGTAACATTTTTGGGAGCTCGTCCGGGATTCGAAAGAACAAAGGAAATGGAACCGGCGCCTGCTACGGAGGGAAGGACGCGTGCAGCGGCAAAGAGGAGGCGCCCGGAAGCTTCGGGGGAAGCGTCGGGGCTCTCCGCAGATTCGACTCTTCAGGAGGCGATGCGCGAGCTCAGAGAAATGCGCGAGGAACGTACACAGATGCGGGAGCGGTTCGAGGAGACGCTGCGTCTTCGGGATGTGGAAATTCTTCGACTGCAAAACCAGCTAAGTCATCCCAATAATAGTGCGGGCGATTCTAATACGCGCATAGATTTCCCTTTTCAATTCGGGCTGTCTCGTGACGCGAGTGCTACCGGGAACAGCTTGGGTTATAAGCTCAAGCCAGACACGTATGACGGGACGTCGGCGCTTCCGGAATTCTTCGCTCAATTTAATTTAATTGCACGCGCGAATAACTGGGATGAGAGCGCAAAGACTGTTGCGCTTGCGTCGTGCCTACGCGGAAAAGCGCGCTCCATCCTTGAATGCGTCTCCGATATTGAAACGTTGTCCTTTGTGGAGCTCAAATCGAAGCTCGAGTCGCGCTTCGGGGAAAGCCAGCTCTCTCAGACGTATTATACGCAATTTACAAATCGTCGGCAGAAATTCGGTGAAGAATTGTCCGCCCTGAGCGCGGATATTGAGCGTTTATCACGCCTCGCTTATCCGGAGTGCGCCGTGGAGATTCGCGAAAAAATCGCGTGCGCGCAATTTATTAATGCGCTATCAGATAATTACATTAGGCGCACTTTACAATTAGAAGGCGTGAACTCCTTGAAATTTGCTCTTGAAAGGGCAAAAGTTATTAAAGCCATCCAAGAAAATAACCGCGCGAGTAATTCCTGTCAGCAAGAAAATAAGAATAATTTCAGGAGTAGAAATTGGAATGTCGACGAAAAAAAGAAAGAGGGCGTTAATAAGAAAGACGAAGGAAAATCTAAAACTAAAAATGGGGGAAAATCGAATAACAAAAAAGAGTGCTGGCTTTGTGGGAAAGTTGGGCATTTTCGCGCGGACTGTCCCACGACAAGGGATGAAAGCGCGGGAAACTAGATTTAGTCGAATTAAGGGGGGCGGGTTCGACTTCTACCAAAAACGCCCCGATCAAGGAAAAGAATTTTTCGTTTAATAAAATAGGCAAAGATTGTAAAGAATTTTTATATCGCGGAAAAGTCGATGGACAATTTTGTTTTTGCAAGATCGATACAGGCTCGGAAGTTTCGCTCATAAATAAGAGGCTAGTTTTAGATAAACAGGAGGAGGTTCCTCTGAAAGGTTTTCTAAAATATCCTACTGGGGAAAGAGTTTCGATTAAATCCAAGAAGAAGGTTCGCATAGACTTGGGGAAATTTTCGGAAGAGATTTTTGCAATTCCGACTGAAATTTCAGAGGACTGTATTTTAGGAGCAGATTTTATTAGCAAAGTTGGTCTAGGGGAAATATTTGACTCCTACTTCTCTGAGAGAGAGAAGGATGGAGATGAACAGTCTTCAAGGGAGTTCTCTTGTTCGGCCGTGGAAATGCGAGGTAATGAACTCCCTCTCGAATTAGAGGAACTGTTTGAAAGTAATACGCGCAATCTTAATAAGGCGCAAAGAGAAATTTTTACACAATTTTTGATTGAATTTCAGGATGTATTTTCAGGAAATATTGTTGCAGGGAACTGTGATTTGGTGGAACACGAAATTATTCTTTCGGACTCTCATCCGATCAAACAAGTTCCACGACGAATCCCTCTGCATCTACGTTCCGAAGTGGAAAAAGTCGTAGAGGAAATGAAAAGTCAAGGAGTAATCGAAAAATCTCACAGTCCTTGGCTGTCCCCCGTAGTTATGGTGAGGAAAAAAGATGGCTCATTGCGTTTCTGCGTGGATTTCAGAAAACTTAACGCAATTACGGTAAAAGACTCTTATCCTTTACCGAGGATTGACGACATACTCGATCGTCTGGCAGGTAATACTTGGTTTTCTACCCTTGATTTAAAAAGTGGTTATTGGCAAGTGAAAATTCGCCCACAGGACAAAGAAAAGACAGCCTTTTCTTATGGAAATGGTTTGTGGCAATTTACAGTTATGCCTTTTGGGCTCTGTAACGCGCCAGCTACGTTTGAAAGGCTTATGGAACAGGTATTACAGGAATATTTGTCGAGCATTTGTTTAGTATACCTGGATGATGTCGTTGTATATGGGAAGACTTTTGGGGAAATAATGTCTAACCTAAGGAAAATTTTTCTTTGTCTTCGGGCAGCGGGCTTGAAAGTCAATCCCAAGAAATGTGTCCTATTAAGTACTCAGGTAAAATATTTGGGGCACGTAATTTCCGAAAAGGGGATAACCACTGACCCTGAAAAGATTAGAGCTGTTTCGGATTGGCCGATTCCTCAAACCAAGAAGCAAGTACGAAGCTTTCTTGGTCTAAGCTCATATTATCGGAAATTTGTCAAGGGATTTTCTTTAATTGCGAAACCCCTCTTTTCTCTTACGGAGAATCAGACCAAATTCTTTTGGGATAACCGGTGTCAGGAGGCCTTCGACAGATTGAAACAGGCTCTGATCTCTTCGCCGGTGCTTTCCTTTCCTTTAGAAGAAGGAAAATTTATTTTAGACACTGATGCCTCTAATCATGGAATTGGGGCAGTTCTGTCTCAGATACAGGGCGATACTGAGAAAGTAATCGCCTATTACAGTCGTGTTTTGAGTAAAACAGAGAGGAATTATTGCGTCACTCGTCGCGAACTTTTAGCTATTGTTGACGCGGTGAAATCTTTTCAACATTATCTAGCAGGGGGCAAATTCGCGATCCGGACAGATCATATCTCTTTACGTTGGCTAATGTCCTTTAAAGAATTAGAAGGACAGTTGGCTCGTTGGCTAGAAAGGCTACAACGGTTTAATTTCGAGATTATTTATCGAAATGGAAAATCTCATGGCAATGCCGACGGACTTTCCAGGCGTCCTTGTGCGAGGGACCCTTGCCATTTTTGTGAGAAGGTAGAAACAAAGAATGAAGAGGCTTTAACGACAGAGGTCGTAAGACGCATAATTTTTAGAGAGGACGAATTCGAGAATTGGAGAAAGGAACAACTTGAGGATTCTGTGGTTTCTTCTCTTTTGCTGGGTAAGGAAACGGGACAACGGCCTTCCTGGCAGGAGATGATTGCGAATGGTCCCGCAGGAAGAATTTATTGGAATCTATGGGATGCATTGCTCATTTCTAATGGAGTCCTTTACAAGAAATGGGAATCACCCTCTTTAAAGAAGCAAGTTCTTCAAATAATTGTACCTCAGGGAAGAGTTAATTCTATTCTGCAAGAAGCACATGACTCTCCCGCTGGTGGACATTTTGGGGTAAACAAAACTTTGGCGAAGATCCGCCAGGGATATTATTGGGCCACCTGTAAGAGGGATGTCGAGGATTGGTGTCGCTCCTGTGAGGTTTGTATAGCAAAAGCGGGTCCTTCCGGAAAAGGAAAGTCCCCTTTACAAATTTTCAACGTGGGGGCACCTTTCGACAGAATCCAAATGGACATACTCGGCCCACTTCCAAGAACGCTATCTGGGAATAAATATCTCCTGGTAATCACGGATTGTTTTTCAAAATGGGTGGAGACCGCGCCTTTAAAGAGAATTACGGCCGCTTCGGTGACGGAGGCTCTTGTTGGTCAAGTGATTTCTAGGCATGGAGTTCCACTAGAGATACATACGGATCAAGGAAGATGTTTTGAATCCCAAATGTTCCGCGAGTTAGCAATTCTTTTGGGGATTAAAAAAACAAGGACGACAGCTCTTCATCCACAGTCAGATGGCCAAGTAGAAAGGCAACAACGAACAATCTTGAATTATTTAACAAAATTTATTTCCTCACATCAAAAGGACTGGGACCATTGGGTGCAGATGTTTCTACTGGCTTATCACTCCTCTAAACATGAAACTCTGGGAGTTACTCCTGCGGAAATTTGTTTTGCGCGAAATTTGCGCTTACCCCTAGACCTTCTACAAGGAACCCCTCCAGGGGATGAACAACGGTGGACCTCAGAGGGTTATGTTTTTCATTTAAGAAAGGAACTTGTCGCTCTTCATGAGGCTACGCGGCAGACTTTTAAGGTAAAGTCGGAAAAGGTTAAGTCTGCTCATGACCGAAAAGCCAGGGATATTAATTTTTCGGTAGACCAAAAAGTTTGGCTATATAATCCTCAACGGAAAAAGGGCAGAGCTCCCAAACTGCAAAGCCACTGGGAAGGGCCCTTCCGGATTGTTTCAAAACTCAGTCAGGTAGTTTATTGTATCCAGAAATCTTCTCGACATAAAAAGAAGGTGGTGCATGCTGATAGACTCGCGCCCTATTTTGAAAGAGGTAGAGATGTTTAATTTTGCCTCGAGAGCGAAAAACTTCTGAGACCTGTCGGAATATATTTGTTAATTTATTTCAAAGATAATTCTTGCGTTTAATTTTCTTTGTTTGCAGAAAATACTCCGGAGCGCAAAGGTTTCCACGCCGCTAGAGTTATTAAGAAGAGTTTCTTCTAAGAGGCTTCGTCTAAGAGGACTGTCTCGCTCATGGTTTTTGTGACCGAGGTTTTTCCATGAGACTTGGGGCAAATGCCGAGACAGAGGCTCGGGAGTCCTACTGGACGTAGGGTCCTCGGAAATTTATCCCCCTCGAGTCTGAAGATCAAGAGAGAAGGGCGCAAAACGTGAAGAGATAGAAGATCTTTGAGAGGGTACTCCAAGTATCTGACTTCGAGGGATTCTGCGTCTTCAGCGAAGACCTCTGGGGAATTGACCATTTCCTAGTTGAACTGAGCGAGGAAGATCCCTGAAGAAAGAAATAAAATGTTGGGGTCCGCTATGGTGTGCACGGTAACTCGGAGCAACAGCTCGAGGTAGTGCAAGAAAAACCAAGACTCCTGAAACATTGGAACTGGAGCATCCCTTTATCCTCCCCTGATTGTCGGGACGACAATCTTGAAGAAAGGGGGGAGCAGTGTTACGCCCGATAGATCCGGTCAGCTGCTTGGCCGGATCGATATATTGATTTTTCGGAAGAAGCGACATTCGGCGCGTGGCAACGAGGGAAACAAGCCGGAGACCGTCAGATTTTGACAGGACTCGGTCCTTGTCACACGTGTACGCGCGCGTATCTGTATCTTATTGCAGATTTTCCGTACGCTCAGCTGTATTTTACGGTTCTGAAATTAAAGTTCTTGTGTTCCCGTCAATCCAGTGTTGTGTCCTTTATTGTTCCGTGTGCGCGATTACGCGAGTGACGCGCGAGGCGTAACAATATTTTTTTCTAATATATATTTTCAGATCAGATAGAATGTAATGTTAAACACAAACGTACACACACTTATGATATGTAACACAGTGAATTTAATAAATATTGTCTTTTAGGTATATTTCTGTATTCTTTTCTATATTCTGTAAGTGCTGTTCTACAACTTTGCTTTAAGAAAATATTTTAGCTTTAAGCCCCCTCGCGGTTTTTAGTATCCGTAGAAATACCATTTTTAAGTCGTATAAAATGCGTAATAATACGGTATTTTCACAGTATAATAGTTGTGCAATTTTTTTACCGGTTTTTTACCAGGCATATTCTGTATTTACCAAGTTTTTAAATCAGTAAAATACCAAATTTTTACCGTTGTACATTTTTATAAGCTAAATGCTGTATTAATACAGTTGATTATAGTTCTATAATCGTATAAAACATTATCCCTCGCGGTTTTTAGTATCCGTAGAAATATCCGTAGAAATACCATTTTTAAGTCGTATAAAATGCGTAGTAATACGGTATTTTCATAGTATATTTGTGCAATTTTTACCGGTTCTTTACCAAACATATTCTGTATTTACCAAGTTTTTAAATCAGTAAAATACCAAATTTTTACCGTTGTACATTTTTATAAGTTAAATGCTGCATTAATACAATTGATTACAGTTCTTTAATCGTATAAAACATTATTATACACATATTATACATTCACTTATAGGTTAAACACGGTATAAACTTTATACTCTAAAGATGACGAATATTCCGTAAGTATACTGCATTGGTACAATATTCAAATTCTCTTAATGCGATGCAAGACAATAATACCTTAGTAGCTATACTAGGCCGGTTCTAACTCAGGTCCTCCGAGGGGGGAGCGGGGCGGGGGGGTATTCCGCGGGCGAGGGGGTATGACGTCACGCGGGAAGGGGTTGCTCGGTCATCAAAACCGGCGATACATGATCCAGCCGCTATCGGCGATACAACCCTTGTCGCACCCCCTCACCCCCAATTTCCAGGAAGACTTTAGAGTTATCAAAACCAGCGATACATGATCCAGCCGCTATCGGCAATACAACCCTTGTCGCACCCCCTCACCCCCAATTTCCAGGAAGACTATTGATAAGATTATGAAACATAATTCTACCCCTAATGATAAGAATAAACAAATCCGCGAAACATGATTCTTTTGAGCGCCGATATCTGGCTGCTGTGACGCGATAAGATATCTAACATACCTCGGAAGACTTTCTGAAACATAATTCTACCCCTAAGATTAAACAAATCTGACTGAAACAAAATCTCTGATTCCACCCCTTTCGAGCGCCGATATCTGGGCGCTAATGTTATGATATCGGGGTTGACTTGTACAGACCTGCAAGCTATCCTTTGATAAGTATCGGCGACTCCGCGAAGCCACCCCCTAACGGTCACCATATTATTCTTCCAGGAAGAATTTTGCGATAATCGGTGTTAGTTAGTTAGAAAGAGACAAATGAAGGTATAAAATCGGCCCGGAAGAGCGCAAGATCTCAGTAGGTGCTTTGACAGTATATGAATCTCCGTGCTTGCAACGATAGATTTGTGAACGAGCACACAGTTGTTGATTTCGAACATATAATGGATGAAGAATCATCCGATGAGACTCTCGCGAACGATAGCGATTATATTAGCGATTATAGTGAGACCAATATAGACATAGTTACCAAGGTGGTGTCCGCAGCACATGTAAACGCGTTGAATAGACGCACGAAATTTTGCGTCATATATTCATATTATTCGACGGGTGGTGCTTTGGCAGTGTGTGCCCCCTGTATGGTCAAATACATCTCGGATATACGTATCGGACTAATGTATGCCGTTCGGAAGCATGTGACCGATGTGCATGAGGCTATACATGCCCGGTTTTGCTCAAGATGTGAACGGGAAATGTCCGTGACAATTCCACGCGACTTGTGTCCAATTTGCTCACAATGAACATTTATAAGTGTGGGCAATATGGATGAATGGTTGTATTTAGAAGACATTTATGAAGCTCTGGAAGAAAAAGAAGCAACGCGTGTGATATCTCCGGTACAGTTTTTACGGAATCGAGAACTCGGCATACGCGGAACCAGTGGCCGCTTCGTGAGGCAGGGTGTTGAAGTTGAGAGCGGTCTGTGGGATCTCTTTGGAGAACGCTGGACATATAGCGCGAAGCGGAGAGTGCACAGACGAGCGCTGAAAGAAGTCTGTGATGTATCACAGTATGAAAAAGCGGATGAAAAAACGAAAATGAAACATGTGGAAGAAATGTTTGAAAGTGTTAAATGTATTAATGCTCTGTTTATTACGTTCCCTGCAGGCATTGGCAAGTGCGTTGAGTTAATAGCAATAGACAATTTACGTTATTCGAGTTACGATCGTTGGGAAGATCCGAACGCTTTAACGGCGTGGTGCGAGTTTGTGGCTGAAGAGCGGGAATTGCACAGAAAATATAAAGGTGTCGGGATTCATTATAGAGACTTTAGATCCAGGCATTATCACGTTCAGGACAATGAACGCTATTGCGTATCGTGTAAACGAGTTACGTGCAAGTGTTCGACCGAGGAATGTGATGTAATATAATAAAATATGGAACAATTCAAGCTACTCGAACGCAACTTGCTGGAGCAATCCAGACAAGTCGCAACTTTGGGCGATTATTTCACGTGGGCTCAGCGATGCGACGAGTGCGTGGAACGGCTCGAAGAACAAAGTCGGGTCAAGCGTCCGCGGCTCTCGATCGGACACAGACAATCTTTGGTGGCGAGCATCGCGCGACTCGCGGGTGTGAAAAATCAACTGGAAAGACGATTTACACATTTCGGTGGTGGTGACTATGAGAATAACAGCGCGAAGAGACTCGTTTGGCGAGAAATCGATACCGCGTTTGAAAATAGTCTTCTGACTGGTGCGGTGATTAACGCGGACTATATCGAGCCGCGTCAATTTTTGGAAGACGCTGGTGACATAGTGCTCGAGCGCGTACGAGACATTTTAAGAGTGCGCAACAGCGTTAAAGTAAACACCATTTTCAATGGGGAATTTGTTACTGGTGACAAACGCGCAAACAAAAGTATTAATACGCGTAACTGCGAACTTTTTAATACATCAGATTTGCGTGAGTGGTATGAACAGCGCGTCATCGAACCTACTCTGGCGTCGCTCGAAGAATTCCAGGAACGCGACAGTGGCTGGGCGTTGTCACGAATTCTTAATCTTACAATTAATGTGAATAAATATAACCCATTGCACGCGGGGTGCCACATCCAATTGCCTCAAGAGATACAACTCAAGAGAGCGGTAATCAATGTGCGGTCTAAAGACAATGCGTGTTTCGCGTGGTCGGTGGTCGCTGCTTTGCACCCAGCCGAAAGAAATGCGGAACGAGAATCGTCGTATCCGCATTACACGACCGTGTTGAATATTAAAGACATTGATTTTCCAATGACATTGAATCAAATAAAAAAGTTTGAACTTTTAAATAATATATCCATCAACGTGTACGGGATAGAAAAAAAGGTGATTCTACCGATACGACTCACCGATCGGAAGAGGGAGAGACACGTAAACCTACTGTACGTGCAGGAAGACGACGACGCGGGACACTTTGCCTGTATTAAGAACTTGTCCCGTCTCGTGAGCTCGCAAGTGAGCAAAAAACAACACAAGAAGTTCTTCTGCGATCGGTACGTATACAAGTTTGCGCAATATGCTTATAAATGAATAATATAAATGAATAATAAATTTCCAGATGCTTGCATTATTTCCATTCAAGCGACAAGTTGGAGGCCCATAGCATCGATTGTCAACAGATGAACGATTGCGCCATCCGACTCCCGAGCGATGACTTCAAATGGTTGGCATTCAAAAATTACGGTAGGAAGGAACGAATGCCGTTTGTAGTATACGCCGATCTAGAGTGCACACTAGAGAAGACGGATTCGACAACGTCGACGTACCAACACCATCAGGCATTCAGCATCGCATATTACGTGCGTTGCTCGTTCGATGAATCATTATCCGCGTACCGGTGTTATCGCGATAAGGATTGCATCGCGTGGTTCGCAGAAGAATTAAAATGTTTGGCACATCGCGTAAAGGGTATTCTATCCGCGAATGTCCCCATGGAGATCTTATCGAAGCAACAATGGATAGCATACCGTAATGCTACACATTGTCATATATGCGAGAAACCGTTCGCGCCAGATGACGAAAGAGTGCGCGATCATTGTCACCTGACCGGACGATACAGAGGTCCCGCGCATTCACGCTGTAATTTGAATTATAAAGATTCGTATACCATCCCCATAGTCTTCCACAACTTATCAGGCTACGACTCACATTTTATTATCAAAGAAATTGCTACAGCGTATGAAGGGCATGTTGATCTGTTGCCTATAACGAAAGAAAAATATATATCTTTTACAAAACATGTTGAAGGTCAGAATCGCGAAAATACATGAAATTAAGGTTTATCGATTCATATAAATTTCTCACCACCAGTCTCGAAAAATTGGCATCATTTCTCAGCCGGGATAAATTAAAAATTCTACGTTCAAATTTCACAAATCTATCAAACGAAGATTTTGAACTGTTGACGCGGAAAGGTGTCTTTCCATACGAATACGTGGATTGCATCGAGAAATTGGATGACACGTGTCTACCGCCGCGCGAATCATTTTACAGCTCGTTGATCGGCGACACTGTATCCGACGGCGATTATGCGCACGCCGCGAACGTCTGGCAACGGTTCTCCATTCGAACTCTGGGCGAATACAGCGATTTATATTTGAAAACCGATGTCTTGTTGTTGGCCGATATATTTGAAAATTTTCGTGATAGTTGCATCACGAGTTACGGACTCGATCCCGCGTACTACTACACCTTACCCGGTTTTACATGGGACGCGATGTTGAAACATACATGCGTCAAATTCGAACTGCTCACAGACATTGATATGATTATGTTTATCGAGCGCGGTATACGCGGCGGTCTGAGCCAATGTTCCAATAGATATGCTCGAGCCAACAACAAGTACATGCAGTCGTACGATCCATCGAAACCTTCCTCATATTTAATGTACTTTGATGTTAATAATCTGTACGGTTGGGCGATGTGTCAGCCATTGCCCTACGCCAATTTTCAATGGGTCGACGATGCAGCAGATTTTGATTACAGCGCGATCGCTCAGGATTCGCCCACGGGTTACATTCTCGAGGTCGATCTCGAGTATCCGCAACATCTTCACGACAGACACACTGACCTACCTTTCTGTCCGGCGCGCGATAAGCCGCCCGGCAAGAGGCAAGATAAGTTACTTGCAACGTTATATGATAAGAAACGATACGTCATACATTATCGTAACCTGCAGCAGTGTACACGTCACGGTCTTCGCGTCACGAAAATTCATCGCGTGCTACAATTCGTTCAATCTCCATGGCTCCGTAAATACATCGAATTGAATACAAAATTTAGAACACTCGCCAAGAATGATTTCGAAAAAAACTTGTATAAATTAATGAACAACGCTGTATTCGGTAAAACTATGGAAAATGTTCGTAATCACGTCGATGTGAAATTATTAACGAAATGGGATGGACGCTACGGCGTAGAAGCTCTGATCGCGAAACCGAATTTCCACAGTCGAAGCATTTTTTCCGAAAATCTGGTCGCTATAGAGATGCGTAAACTCGAGGTAGTATTCGACAAACCGATTTATGTGGGTATGTGCATCCTCGACATATCCAAGGTCTGTTTGTACGATTTTCACCACGAGTATATGCAACCTTTATATCGAGATACGTGTAAAATAATGTACACCGACACTGACAGTCTAATTTACCATATCGAGTGCGAGGATATTTACACGCATATGAAACGCGATATAGACAGATTCGACACGAGCGATTATCCCGCTGATAATGTGTACGGTATACCGCTTGCGAACAAGAAGGTGCCGGGACTTATGAAGGATGAAAATAATGGCGCAATAATGACAGAATTCGTCGGGCTCAGAGCGAAAATGTACGCTTTGCGAGTAGATGGAAAGAAGGACACCAAAAAGGTGAAAGGCATCAAAAGTAACGTTGTAGCGCGAACGATAACGTTCGACGATTACATGCGGTGTCTCAACGATGAGATCGAAATGACGCGGCAGCAATCGTGCATAAGATCCAAGCTGCACGAAGTTTATACAGTGTTCGAAAAGAAAATCGCTCTGAGTCCGTACGACGACAAGCGGTATATCGTACCAGAATCGACCGATACTCTGCCATAGGGGCATTATAGAATACCTTTGTAATATATCACTACGTAAGGGATATTAATAATCACTTTTGTATATCTCATATATCTCATATATTTTATATATTGCATACATTTCATATTGTTATATATTGTATACATTTTATATTGCATACATTTTATATACATATGTTGAATAAACGAAAATTAAATCACATTGTCTTTATGTATCCACGAATTGTGTGATCCATCGAATCCTAGCCATTTCACATAAACCTCGTCGCCTCTCCTGCGCAGTACCTTTTCCACGAGATACACGTCGGAATCGGCCGCGCGATGCAACTCGTGCTCGTAGAACGCTCCAGCGATAGATTTTCCGCGATAGTCCTCGAGCAGGTACGTCGCGGGATTTGTGTGCTGCACTTTAACGATTTTAAACACCTCGGTGGTCCAATTTGGCGTGTATCCTTTCTCGAAAACGGTCTTGTACTTGCTCACGCGCACCGAATCGCCTACTTTGAACTTTGCCGGTCCTGCAATCTTTATCGCGCTGTACACCGTAGCCAAGAGTCTTTCGGCGATCGCGGGCGTAACGTCGGCAGGTCGCATACCGATCGTTCGATGTTTTCGCGAGTTGTAATCTGATACGAGACGTGGCAGCGCGTCGATCCATTTGTAGTTTCCATTGAGCGTAAACATCTTCCACATATCATTCTTGAGCGTGCGATTGAATCGCTCGACGACCGATGCCTTCAATACCGAATACGTGGAGTAATGATTGATGTTGTGTTTCTTCACGAGTCGTTGCACGTCAGCGTTGTAAAACTCCTTTCCCTTGTCAGTCTGCAAATTTTTCGGACATCTCTCTCGAATTATCTTGGCGATAGCTTCGACCGTCTCGCTTCCGCTTTTGCTCTTGAGCGGCACGGCCCACGCGTATTTACTCAACACGTCGATGACCGTGAGTATGTAGCGATAGCCTCTGTTGAAACGCGAATACGGCTGCATCTCGACGATATCTGCCTGCCACAAGTCATCGTATCCTCGTACTATGACGCGTCTTCGTGGAAAATTTCTTCTCGCCGGAGCATGCAGTTCCTCGACGTCTCGTCGCCTCTCTGAACTGACACTCATGTTTCGACGGTACGATCATCGATCACTGGCACGTGCGAAGATTTAACTTTGTTCTTTCTTTTCGACTCGGTGGTTGCGTCGCTTATCGCATTTCGTAACGCGTGCACGTCCTTCTCGAACGCGATCAGTCTCTCGACAAATTCGTCTCTCAAAATTTTAACGCACTGTTCCACGTACAGTTTGTTAGCCGCGTCATTGTCAGCCTCCGGTTGTGCTACGCGGCGAATCTTGCGCGATTTTGCGTCAAACGCCGTACCGACACGGCACAGAGCATTATGCCGCACGTAACTTCTCACCAGTCCGTTCTTCCGGCCGCCGTTGTCGAATGAATCGTTTCTCCGATCAAACAATCCAAATTTATTGACGGGCATTTTTTCGATGCAAGTGACGTCGATCGACTGGTTCGTTTCGACGATACTCCGATTAATTTATAATGATACCAGCCTCGCGAAGTTCCTCGATGATGGACAGCATCTCGTTGTCGTGAGCGTTATGACCGGCTCGGTGCGAAGCGTCGAGCAACCGTAGACGATCCACCAGCTCGTTGGGATCGTCCCAGTGCACGTAATCGATCGCGTTGTCGTTCAACGTCATAGCGCGAGGTAATCCTTCTCCAGATTTGGACTCGATCGATAGTAACGGTGCGATTATATATTTGTACTTGTATCCTCTGTTACCCTTTATTCGACCATGCGCATCGTAATTGTACCTGTGCGCGTTCGTCGTCAGCAGTATGCTCTTGTACTTTTGCGCATCTTGCTCCGTATAGACGGCATCATCGGGCAATTTCTTGAATATCAGCTCGTAAAGACCGGGTGTACCGACGTATCGCACGCCATCGATAATTATGTTGTCATCGTTATCTACGTCAATGTGTTTATTACCGAGCATCATTCCATCGCTGCTCAGACGAACACCGTACACGTTATCTAAACCGCTCTTTCGATCGTCGTTCAGAACGGCTTCGATGTACTTTTGACTCAGCGGTCCCAAGTTATTGCGCAACGTTTCTTGGTCCTCCTCCGACGTTTGCAACTGCTTTCGAATGGTCGTCACCAGCGAATTATCCGTGGTCTCGAAAACATTCTCGTTGCTCGCGAGCAATTCGGGTGATTGTACCACTGTTGTCGTCGCGGTTGGTGTTGTCGTCGATATCGGTGATATGTCCAGCGGAGGCTCAAATCGAAAGGTTTTATACGGTGTCGATGCGACGCGATCCGACACTCGTTTCCTCTTTGTCTTCGCATCCTCCTCACGCTTCTGGACGGTTAACGTTTCATCGTCGTCACGCGGTTCTTTCTTTATCACGCGCGTGTCAGAATTTTCAACAATCTTTTGCAGAGGCTCGATAATTGGTTTGAAGCGTGTCTTCACCGCAATATCGTCTTCGATCCTGCCGGTCTTCAAGGCGCGATGTTTCTTGCGGATCGATTCACTCGTCTTCTCAATCTTCCTCGCGATCTTCTCGCGCTCACGAGTATCGTTGCTCTCAGCCATGTTTTACCTCGACAAGGTACCGACGACGACTGATCGTTTTACGGTATCGCGAACATGTTAAATCCTTTTCGATATCGTCCATTCGTGAGCGAACTGTCCTTGTCTATCACTACGAATCCGTACTCGGGCTGCCAACAATCGTGACAAAACGCGCTGAAATCCCCGTACGACATGTCGGTATTCACGTGATCGTTGTAAACATGTTTCAAATTGGTCCCATCCTGTTTGAACAGGATCAGCAAGTTCGCGTTATCGCGTATCAGATGTTTGGGTATTCTCGCATACGTCTGACAGAGATAGAAACAGTCGACATTCGAGTGCCTACCCATCGAGAAGTATTCTCTCACAGTATCTTGCTTGTCGCACGCGACGTCATCGAAAACAAAAATCAAGTTTGGTAGCGCCTCGCTCGGTGGAATGACGTCACTGTTATTGGAGAACGTAAAATAGCCTATTTCGTCGATCGATGTCAACAGTTTCTCCAGATATCGATACTTTGGCTGCTGCAGTGATTTCGAGTACACGTATACGTTCTCGAAACGCACACCGTGTGGACTTTCCAGCAAGCTTATCAGAACGTTGGTTTTACCGCAATTCGAGGGGCCGCAGATGATCGCGCGTATAGTGGTCGGTAGCATTGCACCGTGTTTGCGTTTCTTCGCGTTGTTTCCCATCGCCAGCAGTTTGTCGTCACAGTTCGTGACACGTATCGTCAGCGGCTGTCGCACGAATTTCATTTCTCTCTGCGCTTCCGAGTAGAAAGGACGCACCTATTTATAACCGCGCGGAACCGCAAATCGCTCAGAAATGTTTCTGCTTCTGTCGGATAACAGTGATATATACGGTTTAACAGCCAAACAGTTGGAGTATGTGCCGAAGATCGTTCTGTTACAACAGTTTTACGATCACGTAGATTATGTGTGGGATAAACTTCCGGAGCATATCAAAGCAGATCCGGAAATTCAGCAGTACCGTCATTGCCTGGAGCATTACAATCTACCGTCTCAGCGAACGCACATTGACGGTCCGCCGCCACTGATCAAGGATTGCGACGAATGTCATCGGCGACGTCTAGCGTAAAAGTTGGTGGCAGTCTGCTCAATCGCGCGATAAACGCGCTTCCCTTCGAACTACACATCCCAGGCTATCAGTTTTGTGGCCCGGGAACTCATTTGGAGAAACGTTTGGCGAGAGGTGATCGAGGCATAAATCCACTGGACGCGGCGTGTCGCGAGCACGACATAGCGTATTCTCGGAGCAATAGTCTCATCGAGAGACACGCGGCTGACAGAGTACTCGCCGAGAAAGCGCGAAAACGCATCGTCGCGGGAGATTCCTCGCTGGGCGAGAGAGCTGCCGCCACGGTTGTCTGGGCGGCGATGAAAGCCAAGACGAAGATCGGTATGGGTATGAAGAAGAAGAAGACGAAGAATATGAAGAAAAAACGGGTACTTCCGATAGCGAAACGCGGAGGTGTACTACCAATTCTACCGATGTTGGGTGCACTCGGATCCTTGATCGGTGGAGCTGCCGGTGTGGCAAAAGCGGTGAACGACAGCAAAGCCACGCGACGTCAACTCGAAGAGCTGCAACGTCACAACCGCGCGATGGAAGGTCGTGGACTCTATCTCGCTCCGTACAAATACGGACGGGGACTGTATCTCGGCCCGTACAAGCGCGGACAAGGTGTTGTAAAGAGGAAAAAAAAAACGTCCAGGAGGCGTTAGAAATGCCCGCGGGTGCGACAACGAACGTGCAATTGGATCTACTGGCAAGACATATGCGCATACCATACTTTAGAGGCGTTTTCATGCGCGACACATTACCAACAGGCGGTGCACGTCGAAACGAGAGTGGTATCGTGAATCTGGACGACGCGACAGGTCCCGGTACTCATTGGGTGGCATATGCTAAGAGGAGAGAACGCGTTATATATTTCGACAGTTTTGGCAATCTTCGACCTCCTAGAGAACTAGTGCGTTATTTCGGGAACAGTGTGATAGAGTACAATCACACACCCTATCAAACCTACGATCAGAACATCTGCGGTCAGATGTGTCTACAGTTTCTCCAAACGTGTGAATTTAAAGCCTGACGAGCGACTGTGAGGACTCAGTGTTAGTCGAGCGGTTTTTCCATCATGTCGTTGACGCTCACGCTAAGCGGCCGGAGCAGCGTCCTCGCGGTAAACTACTCTCCAGCCATAGATTTGAGTGACGACGACTACGAGCTCGGTCTGATGGACTTTGAGACCTACCATACGATAGCGAACGTGAATGCCTCGAACAATAAATTTTACTTTGGCAATGACGACGCTGAAATTACAATTCCCGAGGGATCGTACGAACTGCAAGACATTAACGAGTTTTTGAAACGCGCATTTAAACGTAAAGTAGAAAAGAAACAAATCGACGATGACGAGATCGGAGAGTACCCGATAGCGCTGCGCGCTAATTACAATACGATGAGGAGCGAGATTAAATGCGACTACAGAGTGAACTTTAGTAAGCCCAACAACATAGGATCGCTGCTGGGATTCGCGTCGAATCGCGTATTGCAACCGCGAAAATGGCACACATCGGACATGCCGATCAACATTATGAATGTGAATATTATCCGCATAGAGTGCAACGTGACCGCGGGCGCGTACAGCAACAGCAAACGCGTGCACACGATACACGAATTTTCACCGAACGTGCCACCAGGATATAAGATATCGGAAAGGCCGTCGCAGATCATTTACCTGCCAGTCATCGTACGGAGCATTACGGATCTGACGATACGCGTCGCCGACCAGCACGGACGATTGCTCGACTTTCGAGGAGAGGAGATTACCGTCAGATTGCACGTGCGAAAGTGTCGACGTTATCGCGAACGTATGTGAGATGCTTGTGTTGAACGGCTCGAGGCACGCGAGAGATAAAGTCACAACAGCTCTCGATAATATCAGATCATCCGAGGGAAAGAAACTCAGCGCGTCGAACGTTGCATTTTTAAAATCTTTGGGATTCGCGGTACGAAACATCTAACGATGACGGACATTCTCAACATCGGGGACGAGCCAGTCTTCGACGATCGCATCATCAAGCTCGAGACTCACACGTACAATCCGTACGCTAATACGACGTTTGGACACAGCGACGAGATAAGAATACCCATACAACAACAGGATCTATACACGTTACCGTACGAAAGTTTTCTATACATCGAGGGAAAACTAACGATAAAGAATGAAATTGCGGGATCTACTGTCGTACTGGCGCACAACTGCGTCGCGTTCATGTTCGACGAGATTCGATACGAACTCGACGGTGTGGAGATTGATCGTAACAGAAACGTTGGAATAACCAGCTTGCTCAAGAACTATGTAACGGTATCGTCCGATAAAAGCGTGATTCTGAGGAACGCCGGCTGGGATACGCAGAGTAGCGCGGAAGGATACTTTAATTTCTGCGTACCGCTCTACATGATACTGGGATTTTGCGAGGATTACAGACGCGTGGTTATCAACGCACGTCACGAGTTGATTATGATTCGAGCTCGCAACGATAACAATTGCCTGGTGGGAAATTCGGCGATGAATCCCGAGATCGAATTATTCAAGATACAATGGCGAATGCCGCACGTGTTACTGAACGAGATAAATAAGCTGTCGATGCTGCGTGCCTTGGAAAGCGGACGATACATCAGCATGGCTTTTCGCTCGTGGGATCTGTACGAGTTTCCGCTACTGCAGAGCACAACAAAGCATTCGTGGGCCATCAAGACCGCTTCGCAGCTCGAGAAACCGCGATACGTTATCTTCGCTCTGCAGACAGCTCGGAAGAATGTCATGTCCGAGGATGCGAGCCGATTCGACGATTGTAAATTGAGCAACGTGAAACTCTACCTGAACTCTGAGTATTATCCGTACGACGACATGAATCTGGATTTCGATAAGAAGAAATGGGCGATTCTGTACGACATGTACGCGCGTTTCTGCAAAGGCTACTACGGATACGATTATCTCGAACCGAGTCTCACTGTCACAACATTCAAACGTTTCGGTCCGTTCGTGATTATCGACTGTTCTCGACAAAACGAGTCGGTCAAGAGCGCAACCGTGGATGTGAGATTGGAATTCGAGTGTAAGGAGAACGTACCGGCGAATACTACCGCCTATTGCCTCATCATACACGATCGCGTGGTTCAGTACAACCCATTGATCAACATTGTTCGCAAAATCACCTAAATGCGACGTTGGAGAGGGGGAGCGGTATAAAAATCTACGATATTCCGCGATCCTCCCACAGTTCGCTCCTCGACATGTCAGCGTCAACCATGTCCGCGTCAACGTACGTGGATCTGAAAGGTTACGTCGTGGATCTGCGTAATGGACGCACCGTTGGCGAAATATACTTCCCAATTTTTCATCGCGGTGAAGACATAATAAATCTGAAAGGTTACGTCGTGGATCTGCATGGACGCACCGTCGGCGAAATATACTACTCAATTTTTGATCGCGGGGAAGATGTGATCGATAACTCAATCGAATCACCCGTAGATCAAAATCATGCAACGTTGGAGAGGGGAGCGGTATAAAATCTACGGCATTCCGCGATCCTCCCGCAGTCCGCTCCTCGACATGCCAGCGTTAACCATGTCCACGCCAACGTTCGTGGATCTACAAGGTTACGTCGTCGGCAGAAACTCCTTCGTCGTGAAGGAGTTTGCCGCTCTCAGAGAGGGATTTATTCTCACTCATTGGAAGCTCCGAGCCATGGTATTTTCTCAGCAAGGCGGATAGAAAACACGTATCCTGGTTGGAGGCGAAACATCATGGATTGCATTGGCGTGATGAGCACGGAACGATTCCGTACTTCACGGCTAGAGACATGATTACAAAGGCGTTGCCGGATGTGACGGAGAGCGAAAACTCACCCATCGTATACGTAAAGGGACTCGAGAAACGAGAATGGCTGCGGGATTTGCTCCTGGACGATGCGAGAGACGATATCTACATCGAGAGCCTCGACGTGCACTACGAAGACGTGGAATCGCTGAAAAATATGGACGCTACACATACTTTGCATTGTCATAAACATGTATCCAATTGTGCCATGCAAAATGTATTCAAACTATTTAATTGGTGGCATCACCATAAAAAATAAACGCATACTATTTACGCATATATCGTCATTTTTTTTATCCTTCCCCATTTCGAAACAATATTTACTTCATATTGACATTATTTTACGTTTCTCGACGTTTGTCAGATGTATGTTATTAACCACTTGATATATGTTAGATGTTTGTTTAATAACTACTTGATGTATGCTAGATGTATGTTAGTTGTATGTTAGACGTTTTGTTATTAACCACTTGATGTATGTTAGATGTTCGTTTAATAACCACTTGATGTGTGCCGATGTATGTTAGATGTATGTAAGATGTTTCTCGATGTTTCTTTCAACGCCTTTTCGGGTTTCGACACGTTTCGATAAACATTTCCCCCTCTCAAAAAAGGTGATTCATGTATGTGCGCAGTTATCCCCTCTCCTCTAATCTTAACAGGTTTCGACAAGTTTCAATAAACATTTCCCCCTCTCCTCTTAAAAAGGGTGGATCACATCAATTAGTTTCACGCGATCAGTATTGCATCGACCGCTCGTACGAAACGAACCTCTTCATCGTGAGAAAAATGTACGCCGCTGAAGGAAGCAGTGTGAAACGTATGAATTATTACGTGCCGCTTCAGCATGAGGAAATTCCGTCGCAAGAAAATAAGAAGAAAAAGTGTAACGAGTAAGTAAAAAGTTTCCTATTTATATATATATTTGTATTTATTTTTATATATTTTATAAAATCTTTCTCTTTAAAAGTCGATCTTTCGACGAAAAAAGAGCGGTCAATTGGATACAGCGCATACTCAGCAGACGATATGCACTGACGACAACGGGATACAAGTATCTTGAAATTGGAATCAACGTGGGTTCGCAGAGTTACGTGGAGATTGCCATAGGAGATCATCGTGGAAACGAACTGATATTGTCTCTCGAAACGTGGAAGGGACTCTACGAGCAACGATGGAATATTCAAAATTTACTTTGGAACAGCCGTAAAGACGCCGTTATAAACGCTGGACCGCTAACGATCCGCGCTTCCGCGATCAACGGTACTAAAATCGTACGTCTCGAATCATCGAACGTATGTTTGTCGATGACTGAATCGACGTTGATGTTTATGTTTACCTTGGATCCGTGCATCGATTTAACGTTCGAATCATTATCGAACATAATCGAGACGGTTGACGCCAAATTTACACAGTTTTCGCACATCGCTTCTTCGTTAACGGATACCAACGAGATATCGAACGCGATCCGCGCCAGCGATGCTTTCGAGAAGGATCATCTCGTCGATTGCGAGCTGTTGGCTCTAATTTTTAGTATGTAAGAGAAAAGAATATGTAAGAACAAATAATAAAATAAAAGATTAAATCTAATTCATGATGTGATTATTTTCTCGCTCCGTTTCCTTTGTCATACGTTCCATTTCATCTATCGCTCGTAGTAGCTCGCGTCATCTTGCGGTACGTGCGGAGCGTGCGCGATCGTCTTAGTAGTAGCTCGCGCCATCTTGCGGAGCAACTCGCTTCGATGATGAAAATCTCTTCACGCACGTATGCGTAATGCCCCCTTTTATTCACATACGCATGCACACACTTACACGCTCACACGCATGCACTCGCTCACACGCATGCACACATTCACATGCACACATTCACACGCGTGCACTCGCTCACACGCATGCACACATTCACACGCATGCACACATTCACACGCATGCTCACATTCACATATGCACACATTTACATACATGCACACATTCATATACATGCTCATACGCAAGCACACATGAATAAATATAACAGTTTTACATTTAAATACATTTTTATTTTTCACACTTTTACATATTTTTGACTTTTTTTAACACTTTGACACTTTTTTAAATAATTTAGCTGAACTGATTGACAAATATTCATAGCATTTCCACGGCATTTCCGGCATTTGAACTTGCGTCTTCAAATGTTCCTCACTCTGTAACAAAAAAAAATTTATTATTTATTTATTAATTCACATTTACATACATGCACACATTCATATATGCTCATACGCAGCACACATGAATAAATATAACAGTTTTACATTTAAATACATTTTTATTTTTCACACTTTTACATATTTTTGACTTTTTAACACTTTTGACACTTTTTTTAAATAATTTAGCTGAACTGATTAGACAGTATTCATAGCATTTCCACGGCATTTCCGGCATTTGAACTAAGTGTCTTCAAATGTTCCTCACTTGTAAATAAAAAACATTTATTATTTATTTATTTATTTATTTATTATTTATTTATTAATTTATTTATTTATTTATTTATTTATCTTATTTTATTAATAAATTGTACCTTAGGGAGGGGGGAGAATTCCCACAACTCTTCTTCCCGTTGCAGGGAAGAATGTCACTACAATGTTGTGATGCATAACTTCATTGCTTCCCCGCCTGTAAATAATAAGAAAAATTGTTAAATAATTGTTAATTACTTGTTAATTAATAATAAGGAAGAAATATTATTGATATAATAATACTTACATTAATTGGGAAGAAGATTGTGGGAGGACTCCCACGACGTTTTTCCCCGTGATGGCTGAGAACGTTCTTATCAGACGTCTCCCGTGTTTCCTTAACCACTTTTCTCTGTGGTGTTGATGAATGCTATAATAAAATATGCAATGTTTTTTATGTTCTTCCATACGGCTCGAAATAACTTCGCGCTCACATATGCACATCATCTTGTCAAAAACGTTTGAACGGGAGAAACGTTCGAAAAGGACTGAAGAAAGAGACAGGTTGGAGATAGTGCAGTTATTTTATCAACGATTTATTTTTGATAGCGGCTAGCTTTGTTTTGTCGGCGCTTAATATCTGTTATAAACATGCTCGCTATGTAACATTCGCTCTTACTATTCTGGCTTTCAAATTAATTATAATGATAAATTAATAATGATAAATTAATTATGAGATGGTGCAGTTATTTTATCAACGATTTATTTTTGATAGCGGCTAACTTTGTTTAGCCGGCGCTTGATATCTAGTATAAACATGCTCGCTAACATTCGCTCGCTCTTACTATTCTCGCTTTCAAATTAATTATGATAAATTAATTATAATAATGATAAATTAATTAAAAAATATATTTTTTATTCTTTTCATAATTTTACAATTGATTAAGATATATAAGGAGTAGATTGCGTTCGGTAACGCTAGGTTGTGCGGTCGATAATCCCGAGCGCGGGGGATCGATAGAGGCCTGACGGTGCAGCGTCCCGACGGTACAGCTTCCGGGAGCACGGGGGATCGATACGATAGGGGCCTGACGGTGCAGCGGCCCGACGGTACAGCTTCCGGGAGCACGGGGGATCGATACGATAGGAGCCTGACGGTGCAGCGGCCCGACGATACAGCTTCCGGAAGCACAGGGGGATCGATAGGATAGGGCCCGACGGTGCAGCGGCCCGACGATACACCTTCCGATGGTGTGGTTTACAGCTGTGGCTCATATTCTAATAACAGAGAATAAAATACTTAAATTTTGTTAATATTGAACATACATCTATAAATAAAAACAAATATACCTTATTACTTTGACAACGTCGTCGATAATGTCGACGATGACGATGTCGATGATGGTGAATTCGGAGGAGTCAGAGGACGATATCCTTGACGCTCGATCGATTTTCGATGAACATAATCTTGAATTCCTTCCTTCTTTCGCTGAACGAAATCTTGAATTCTTTCTTTCTGTTGTGTGAAGAGGTTCGTTGATACATCTCGCATTCTTTCCCATGGTCGTGACGTTGACGACGATGGCGCTGAATTCGGTGGAGTCAGAGGACGATATCCTTGACGCTCGACCGATTTTCGGTGAACATAATCTTCATTCAATTCCTTCTTTCTTTCGTTGAACAAAATCCTTTATATTATCCATATTAACTCTCTTGCAACGAAAGAAGTTTTATCCCTCAGTCTGGATATTAAACTGACTAAAAATGTCATTGTCCGCACTTTATATTACCATTCAACGTGTGCATATTGGGCACATGTTGCATGGGAATATGGCATACACTCTACCTCTGCAATTGCTACATTGTAGGGAACCAATTGCACCGTGCGGCCCAATCTCATGTTGGCGAATAGCCCACATTGGTCCATCGGTAGAGTTTGCGAATTCGATCGCGCACGTCACACATGACACATAATTACCACTCATCCTATAATAAGAGTATATAACACAATATTTCATGCGATCGCTAAGCGCGTTTATTTGCGGTCCAGATAATAGTTTTTCAATTCTTTGTCCAGGATTCTCACTGTCGTCACTCATATCACTGCCACCGCCGCTATCAGTTGATAAAGGGTGATCATCTTCTTCCGCATCCATCACCTCCTCCTCCTCCTTCTCCTCCTCCTCCTCCTCCTCGAAGTTATCGGTATCAGCATCTTCATCGTCGACGTCTATGATATCCATGACATCATCGTCGTCGACATCTACGATGTCCATCTCTTCATTATTTAGTTGACCAGCCATTTTTCACGTATCACAAAAACTGTCTGAGCCCTTACTGAGATCTCGCGCGCTTCCGGACCAATTTTATACCTTCATTTTTCTCTTTCTAACTAACTAACACCGGTTATCATCATATATCTACTTTGATGCTTTGTGCATACAATTTACTAAACATTTAATTAAAAGAAAACATGGAAGTTAAAACGTGTTTCAAAGTCGCCGCTACTTATCAAAGGATTGCTTGCAGGTCCATGCAAGTCAACCCCGATATCATAACATTAGCGGCCAGATATCGGCGCTCGAAAGGGGTAGAATCAGATATTTTGTTTCAGTCAGATTTGTTTAATCTTAGGGGTAGAATTATGTTTCAGAAAGTCTTCCGGGGTACGTTAGATATCTTATCGCGTCACAGCAGCCAGGTATCGGCGCTCAAAAGAATCACGTTTCGCAGATTTGTTTATTCTTAGGGGTAGAATTATGTTTCATAATCTTATCAAAAGTCTTCCTGGAAATTGGGGGTGAGGGGGTGCAACAAGGGTTGTATTGCCGATAGCGGCTGGATCATGTATCGCTGGTTTTGATAACTCTAAAGTCTTCCTGGAAATTGGGGGTGAGGGGGTGCGACAAGGGTTGTATCGCCGATAGCGGCTGGATCATGTAGAATTATGTTTCAGTCATATCAAAAGTCTTCCTGGAAATTGGGGGTGAGGGGGTGAAGGTGCGACAATCGCCAGGGATTGTATTGCCGATAGCGGCTGGATCATGTATCGCTGGTTTTGATAACTCTAAAGTCTTCCTGGAAATTGGGGGTGAGGGGGTGCGACAAGGATTGTATCGCCGATAGCGGCTGGATCATGTAGAATTATGTTTCAGTCATATCAAAAGTCTTCCTGGAAATTGGGGGTGAGGGGGTGCGACAAGGGTTGTATCGCCGATAGCGGCTGGATCATGTATCGCCGGTTTTGATGACCGAGCAACCCCTTCCCGCGTGACGTCATACCCCCTCGCCCCGCTCCCCCCTCGGAGGACCTGGCTTAGAACCGGCCTAGTATAGCTACTGCTGGCGTATATTGGATAGGAGGTGAGAGACACGGACTATGTGCATACAGTCCGGGGTGGATAACATCCCGCCTGGATGTTTTCAGGAGTTGGATTTCTCCGAGTTCGCTTTACCGTAACTTCTGGGCTGAGATAAGTAACGTCCTATCTCGGAAGCGAACTGGCTCGGAGTCGCTCTTCTTGCCGAAATCGGGCCCTTTTTATACCCGAAAAGTCGGGGTACGGGGTCCCGTGCGGGCCGGGCGGTGGGTCCCGGCGGCGCGCGCCGCCTCCTCCCACGGAGCCGCTCGGCTTCGTCCGGAGATGCTCGACGGGCCGCGTCATGCGCTTCCCACTCTTTATGAATAGTTTAAAAGGTTTGGGGGCGACGTACGCCCCCCATCCCCGTCGACGGGTGTTCGGTCGACGGTAGCCAACTGGTGGTGGCCGGCTAGTAACGGTGCCCGGAGGCATCATTACAAAGTAATTCCTTTTCAGTCGTATTATAATTTCGTTCGGCTCGCGATAGTACGCGGCTAGCATAGGCGAACGGGCGATCTTGACCTACCGTACCTTGAGAGAGTATATCGCTGACTGCGTAATCTGATGCGTTCGTGGTGATAATGAATTCACGAGTGAAGTCGGGGTATCTTAGCACGGGCGCTGTGGTTAATTTATTTTTTAATGTTTCAAACGCATGTTGTGGTTCAGAGGTCTATATAAATTTTTCTTCTTTCTTTGTTAATTTTGTTAGAGGTCTGGCTATTTTGGAAAAGTCTTCTATAAATCTTCTATAATATCCCGCTAATCCAATAAATGATTGGATGTCTTTAACTTTTTGTGGTGTGGGAAATTTTCGTACCGCTTCCAGTTTAGATTCGGGTAGAATTCCATCTTCTGTTATCACGCGTCCTAAGTAGATTACTTCCTTGCGCAAGAATTCGCATTTATCGGTTGCAGTTTCAAACTGCTATCTCGTAATCTTTTTAACACTTCTATTATTCGTTTATTATGCTCTTCTAAACTCGGACCGTAAATGACTATATCGTCAAAATAAACTAGGCATTTTAATCCTTGAATGCCTGTTAAAATAGTATTCACGAATCGTTGAAATGGGGCTGGCACATTTTTTAAACCAAAAGGCATTCGATTAAATTCATAATGACCATGCGGCGTAGAAAAAGCTGTTTTTTGCTTATCGCGTTCGGTCATCTGAGGCGAGATCTAATGTAGTAAAATATTTCGTGTTCCCTAATTGGTCTAATATGTCGATTATATTTGGTAATGGGAACGAGTCGCCTATTGTGAGATTATTTAATCTTCGAAAATCTACTACTATTCGTAATTTTGATTTGCCGGACGCGTCAGTTTTCTTTGGTACTACTAGTAACAGCGCGTTCCATTGGTGCTGGGTCTTATTATTCTGTGGTCCAGCATTTCACGTATTTGGCGATTTACTTCCACTTTATGTTTTTCTGGGAGGCGATATGGCCTCACATTCACACTGGGTGAATCAGTTCGTGTGATTATCTGATACGCGATTCTTTCCGTGCATGTCAGTGGTTCTCCGTCCAGATGAAATACATCGCTGAATTCTTTGCATATGTATGCATTAAACTTTTCTTTTCTTCTGAATTTAAACGATCG